>ML793438.1:93387-127374 GCA_009831015.1 Picea engelmannii | reverse complement strand
TGGATAAACCATCAAGGTGGGAAGACTACCTGCATTTGGTAGAATTCGCCTACAATAACGGGTATCATGCATCACTGAAGATGAGCCCATTCAAAGCACTTTATGGAAGAAAGTGCAACACTCCAGTGAGCTGGGATAATCCAGCTGACAAGGTAGTAGTAGGACCCGAACTACTCAAAGAGATGGAAGATCAGATGATAAAAATCAAACAGAATCTGAAAGCTGCCCAGGATAGGCAGAAAAGTTACGCTGATAGTAACAGAACCCATAGAGAATTCAAAGTGGGTGACCATGTTTTCCTGAAAGTAAAAACTAACAGGAGTTCCCTGAAATTGGGAAGTTGCACCAAGTTGGCAGCAAGATTTTGTGGGCCATTTGAAATCCAGGAAAGGATTGGGCCAGTTGCATACATTCTTGCATTACCTGCATCTATGATTGTACATAATGTATTTCATGTTTCACTGCTTAAGAAATATGTACCTGATGCTAATCATGTTATCGATTGGACTGTGATTCAGGTGGAACCAGAAGGTGTCCTGCAAGTGCATCCTATGCGCATATTAGACAGGAAAAGCAAACAGCTCCGGAATCGAGCTATAGAGCTTGTAAAGGTCCAGTGGACCTGGTACGGTCCTGAGGACGCGACATGGGAGCATGCAAATGTTATGCAGGCAGAGTACCCGCATCTTTTTGAAAATTTTGAAAAGCTTGCAGATGCTATGTAAAGTTGCACTGAGGACAGTGCAAAAATAAGGGGAGGGGATTGTAGTGTCCCCAAGGCCGAGCCCCGATGTAAACTATGATTTGAAAGAGATTGTAAATATGTGTTATAGGTTAGTGAGCCAAGTTTTGTATAAGCCAGTAGGCTTATGTGTTTGATTAGGCTAGAGAGCCTAAGGGTTGAAGGCCAAGGGCCTAGATTTTGTATCTGTATGTATGCAGCACATCAATAAAATATAAATACCCGCCAGGTGCAGACCGACCACGATGAATGAGTGATGGGGGACTGAGCGTCCACAGAGTGGGCAAGGGATTAGGGGCTGAAAGGTGGGAAAAGGGGCTGAGTGTTGAGCCTAGGGGGCTTATGCCTGGAATAATATTTTAATATTATTTCCAAAAAGAGCCATGTGCATATTATTTTATCCTAAGTTCCTGGCAAGGGAGGGAACGTGCAAAGGGGATGCACGCTGTGGAATGCATGCAGTTCCCAAGGTGACAAGTGTCAACCCTGGTGCATGCAAATATAATCGCCGAGATGAACCGCGGGAGGGGGAGCTTCTCCATTCGGACCCGAACCTCTGAGCATGGAACCGGTACGACATCTGCAAGAATACCCTGGTTCATCTCTGAAAACCGTAAAGCCTGTGTTGTTCTGCAAAATACGTGTACGCCCTCTGTTCTGAGAGCCGAGAAGATTGTGTCCATCTGAAAAGCCAGTTCACTCTTTACCCGTTCGGAACCAGGGAGTCTGTGTAATTTCTTGCATGGATTGTTGTCACACGTTTCCAGAATAAACACCGTGAGACCTTGCCGCCATTGCTGAGCTTGTGAGAGAAGCCCGAGTCTGTATTCCCGATTGACTATGGTGGTCACGCAGTGCTGGTTTGCGCGCGGCATACTGGCCAGAGTAAGCCTATGCTGAGCTTGTGTATGACCTCTCTCCAGGTGAGGGAGGTGGTTGATGTTGGAAGAGGCAGGTTGTCAGGCCTGTGAGCAACTCTTTCCAGGTGGAAGAGTTTGTTGGGAAGTGTTTTCTTCCAGAGAGTGTCCAGCACCAGCTACGGGCTCTGAGACTTCCTGATCTGGCCTATTGCCGAGACCCAGAGGGGGAGGTTAGCACCGATGGACTGTGCGTGTGAAGGTGTATACTCCCGGGTGGAACATGCATGTGGGGAATGAGGGTCTGGTAGTAGTGGGCGTAAGATGGCATCTCTGGGAAGAATCCTTCCAGATATTTCTGTGTTGTCTTCCCTGTAACCTCAGCCTAGCCTAGGATTCCTTGCCTTGTGGTGGAGCTCGGTCCCAGCTTGGGGGTGACCCACTATTGAGCTAATGAACAGTGTGGTCTAAGGCTGGGAGGTTCGTGGAAGGCCTGCACTTGGTTGGTGATTTCTACAGCTGTTAAAAGATAAGTATTTGAATTATGCTTTGATCATGTGGTGCATGACCATGATGTTTATGTATCACGTTTTCCGCTGTGTAAATGAATTATTGTTAAAAGCTCTGGAATGTTTAATTATAGCAGTAACGAGATATGTTTTACTCTAGAATTTAAATGTGTTTAATTGTTTTAAATGCATGTGGAGTATATACTGGACTGTATGTGTTATGTGACAAGTGTGTAACGATTGTTACATAGTGCATTATAAGCTCCGAACTGTCAAAAAGGTACACTACAATAATCTAAAGCATTTTTTTGTTATAGTTGGCACGATGTTATTTTCTTTCACTTTACTTTTCCTTCAAGTTTACATACATACATGGTTAAGTGGATGATGATACAAATGTCTTTACTTTCAGCTTTCCTTTACATGTTATAGATGCTTCATGTGCTTTAATTTCATAATCTGCAACACACTCTTTCACAATCATTTACAGATTCGGTTTTGGGCAGAATTCACTATCTTTGGGCACCTAAAACTTATATAAAACACTCACAACACATCTTAAGACTTAGTCCTAAGTCATAACAATATATTAGACCAACTAGGACAGCTAATTCCACCATCTTCACCATCTAAAACGGGTTTGAGGAAAACAACGGAAGGTGTAGGCAGGGGACTGTCTCACGGCACACAGGATGTGTCCTTTCCGAGAAGTACTAGACTTTAGGGATGACCGTGAAAGCTAGGGCGGGCCTCGTTGCCTTACTATCTTGAGAATCCGACAGCTATTTGGCAATAGGAGGAGGAGGAGTAAGTTTTGACACTTAGTTAGGAGGGTAAATAAAATTTATAAAATCTTTAAGCAACTCTTAACCATTTAGTCTTCTAGGCAACTTTCTTTCGGGACATATTTTATGGTTGTTTAGAAATCTACTTTGCAAGCACACATACATCTTTTTATTTTTCATACAAGTCTATCATTTAGTTTTCTAAGTGTTGAATCTCTCATGTTGTGTTGAGCATTTATCTTTCAAGTATTTCATATCTTTCATTTTATGCTCTTTGTGGTGTGATTCAACAAGAGGTAGTGCATCCCATTTGGAGGCATCATCTTGTTGAGTCTTGAGTGCTTTAGTGGTTTCCATTGAAAAGCAATCCAATTGTTATTGGGACATGTTTGGCCTTATGTGAATGATCTTGACTTTGAATATCTTTTAATTCTCACACTTTGGCACTTGGTTAATCTTGTCCATTTGTATCTTGTGTATCTCGTGTACAATTGTTGTAATATCTCTTATTCATTATTGTAAGTATTTGTAGCATTGTTGTGGAATAGTTGTAACTTTGTAATACTTGTAATGTTTTGTAATCAACCTCCTTGAACATTGTTGACCCCTTTTCCCAACCTTTAGGCACTAGTCTTATTTGACTTAGGGAAGGGTTTGCTTAGCATAATTAATCTTTCACTTTGCATTTGTTGCCTAAGCATCATAAGTTAGTTTTCCCCTAAACCTTTAACAAAGTAAAACCAACTCCTATAACATAAATGTTAAATTACATCTAGTAACTAAGGTCTACCCCCCTTGGCCTCCATAGGAGTAAGCCTAGAAGGAAGAGGTTTCAGTCAAGGTGACAGTGTGGACTGTGAACCTAAGCATTGTGCCTCCAAGGACACACTAAGTGAGCTGGACTTTGCTCACGTTTGCAAGGGTGTTTTAGGACGGAAACATTGTCCAAGTATTGCACATCTAAATCTATTGTGCTTCCATTATCTAACATCTTTACCATGTTGTTGCGCACTAACTCGCCTGAGTGTCGAACTAGTCGGATGGAATGTCCAACTTCCTTATTCACCCATATGAAGGCACATTTTTCATGTTGAAATTTGGTCACCTTTTTTCGCAATTGATCCACCCGCACAATGACTCATCAAGGAAACCTCATGCCCCATTGCATTGTGAAGTCTCTCCAAAATGAATTCCTCCTCTAATTCCTTTACTTCATTATATGCTTGGCTAAAAAATTCCTTATCACTTTCTCTCATCGTCGCACTCATCCCATACCACATCTAAGTCTTGTGAAAAAATAGGGAAATCACCGCACATCTACCACTTGTGCGACCAACCAAATCTGCCTTCGCACCCATCCTGGCTTGCATTTCCAGCGTCGCAATTGTGCCCTTCATGGAACCTTGGTTCACTGTCAAGCCTACCTAAGTCGATTGTTAGTCAAGCTTCATTGATCAACCTTCCTTTATCTTCAACTTGCACCTGTCTATGGAACATTCCAAGTGTGCAAGTCTCACACGTCCAACCTGTCTTCACACTAGTACTCCAATCTAACCATGATCATTTTGTGCTACATTCTAGCATGTTCGTGTGATCCTTCGATATAAGGTAATTCAACAACTAATTCCACATATGTCTCAACATATTGTCCAAATTTCTCCAAGTGAAATGAGCCACCCAAAGAACTCTGTGCCAAAGAAAGGAATATCCAAGCCAATTCCTCCATCAACCTCAACCTGCAATCTTTGTGATCTCTGAGTCATCCCATAATCATCCACAAGTTGTCCTGTGAACATCTTTCCCATCCAATGTTCCATACCAAAGGTAGGAGCGCATCACCCAAGTCACTTAGTATGCATTTTTCCTCATCTCAGTTGTCTATCAATGATTCCCTTGGTCGACTCATTACTGCCTCTTTTCATCTTTTGGACCGAACCGTCTTACTTCTGCTCAAAAAATTCATTTCATCCTTTGGATCTCCCTTATGATGGTCAAGTCATCGCATGAACCAACCAACCTGCCTAAGGCACCCATATACCAAGGCATCTCAATGAGTTGCGATCAAGTTCAAAAAAATCCTCCTTCAAAGGATCTGTGCAAGTATCCTGCCCAAGTTTTGTTCACACCTATGTTCCAAAATGTCCAAGGTTTTCCTTGAAGGTGCATGACTTAGGTTGTCACAAGTCTACCCAGAACTAGTTATGCTTGGTCTTCCCCCAAGCCGCCCGATTTCTCCTCCAATGGACCCCTTGCCACACTCTGGAATTGCAGATGAACTCAAACCAACATACCTTGCATGATGACTTCCTCGGTCCCCATGGATCAATCATGGCATTTCCTGGGTCTCTGTCCCATTCAATTACTGTATGCACGAACTTGTTCTAGTCACTTTGTAAAATAATCTATCTTATGTCAACCATAACACCCAAGTTCGATACTACCAAAATCTATTCATCTCCCAAAACTCCTCTGTGTGCCTATCTCAGTTGCTTTCCACCATTCCATTATCCACTCCTTGGTTGTCTTCAAACCAAGTCCCAAACTCCATGTTTCATTACCTATCAAATTGCTCCATTTCCATGAGCTCAACTTTGCACAAAGCCTTCCACCCTTCAACGTTGTCCCATATAAATACATCTCAAGAAACAGAATTTGGTGAAGCATGGCGCAGAGATGTCTTAGAAAGATGTGCCCAAGTCGTTTTGCACAATTATGCAACCAAAACATTGTGTTATTTCCCTAGATCATTCTAACTCGGAGAATGCCCATTCATCCAACAGACTCATCACTCATTTCTTCTTTGTTGCACCTAAGTCCTCACAATGGTTCATTTACTTTGTTGCAACCCAAGACTTCTTCAAATCTGCTTCATATGCAACAAGCTTTGGTTATCCTTCCATGCCAAAGCCTTAGAAATGTGTTGTCCCAACTCGTTGTTTCAAACTAGAACCATCTGTCACCTGGAAACTCTTCGCACGTTCTTCCACCATGTTCCAAGTTTTAATACCTATTATCCCCCACTTTTAGGGATAACTGGAGATCATGTCTCGAGGCCCACAAGTCCTAGACATGGAGTACCAAGAGCCGGATTGACTTTGGCATGGCCCTGGAGGGCCCACCTTTTCTTCATTTCAGTGCCTCTATCTTTTCAGCAACAACAACATCCATCACCATCGGATTCATCTTGTGTCAGAGATGGCTCTTTCTCCATGAGGTAATGAGTCCAAGTATCATGGTATGTGTCACTTTGATCATCAAAACCCTTGAATATGTGCATTTGTTTCCTTTTATTTCTAATAAATGCTTGGATCTTACGCTTTCCCACTTGACCATGTCTGGGGGGATTGACAGGATGCCCTAGTAAGCCTATGCCTGTAGGTTTTGGTTTTCCACTGGGGAGGGCTTTTGAAAAGCCTAGTCTCCCAACTCCTCACATCGTAAATTTTTTGGACTATATGAGAGAGACAGAATTGGGAGGAGAGGATGCTATTATAAAATTATTCATACTCACTCTGCCATCCTACTTGCAAGATTGGTTTAAGAGTTGTTGCGAAGATAGGGGTATATCATCTTTCATACACCTCATCAGTAGGTTTATTGACTTTACCAAACCACGTTGCCAAATGTATGAAGATGCCCTTCATAATCTCACAATATCTTTGGAAGACGGAGGATTCACTACTGAGATTATAGAAGATCTCATAAATGCATATCATATTCAACATCAAGAACCCTCTGATGTGAAAGAAGAGATTTATGAAGAACATTGCCAGCCCCTTGAAGAGGAGCAAGATTTCTCCCATGATTCAACAGAGTGTAGTGAAGATATCATTAGAGACGTGAATTATGAGGATGAAGCACTAATAACCGCTCCTCAGTCTGATGAAGCTCTCCGAGATCCTATCCCTCCTGCACAAGATGAAGGGAATGAGGTAAGTCATTTTCCTTTCCAGATTTTTTATGATAGCTTGTTCTATGATTCAGAGAGTGAAGAAGAAATGGAACCCTTGGACAAGCTAGATCCTCTATATCTCAAGACTGAAGATCTAGAGACAAATCTTCCACTTGATGAAGTTATCCAAATACTTGAAGCTCCTGCACAAGAAGGATTAAGCAAGGTGAGTTATTTCCCCTTCCATATTTTTAATGATTCTTTATCTTATGATGTAGAGAGTAGAGAAGTCTTGGATGTTTTGAATCTTCCATGTTATGATACTGATACTAACATAATTGATATTGACGAATTCATACATGTTGGAAGATGTAAATGGGATGTGCCTGTTTCTGATATCGACCCCATTTACAAAATTTTGAATCATTCCCAATTGTTTCCTTCACAGTTACCACAACAAATTACTTTTGATTTTGAGTAGTGGCAACAAGGGGATGATGTATTCACCGATGCTCCCCAAACACCCAAGGATGACCTAGCCCCTTGTCCTCCTGATATTTTTCGGTCATACCTTGAAGCTTTTGATGAGTACTCCCCTGAGCGTTTGGATTCTTTCCATGAAAAATATTACCAGACATCGTTATGCTCAGGTCTTGATAGGAGTGAGGGCATTGTGTGCCTCAAGAAGGACTCTCGTGACAGTTTTTTCCAACCACCTCCCATTATTTTACTTTGTTGTGTCTCTAGAAGTGTACCTAGGAGATATGTCTTTTATATTGAGTTTCCTAAGGGGCGAGCCCTAGAATCAAAGGGTTGATTGAATACTAAAAGTTTGAGTCTGTCATCTCAGTTTTTCAACTTTCCCTTGAGAATTTTCCAGTCATCTGCTACATCCTTGTCAATCCCCTCCTAGGATTCAAAGTATGAGGACGTCCTAGGTAGCCAGTTTGCAGACCTTTTGAGCCAGTATTCTGAATCGTGGACTTTTCATGACTCCTTCCTGAAGTGGATTGAGTGTTTTCCTCAGAAGTTGACTAGACGTGACTTTTTCCCTCCCACCCACCTCCATGAGATAGACCTTACAGCTTCCATAGATGCAATGCATTTTCTAACTCGTGGTGTTGTTGTGCTTAACTCATCACTATTCTGGCTTATGATGAAGCACAAAGGCAAGTATCGTGGGACATTGTTGGATTGGCTTTACTGGTTGTTTGACTACACCCAACATCTAGCCAACAGGTAAGTATAGGTAAGTAGGCATTTTTGCATTCATGTATTATACCATTTGCATTGCATGTTAGTTTTCTTTCACATTCACACTATTGATTGTTTTATTTCGGTCTTATATATTATACGTATGTTGGGGTGGCATTACCACCCCAATTGGTTACTGATGTCGCTATTGAGATCGAGCAGGTAAACAGGTTATGCCAGAGATGATGAGGTTCTCATGCACTCTACGGTGAGCACATGTCCCCGAGTTGGAGCTAGATGTTATAACCCACTTTTAGGGATAACTAGGAGATCATGTCTCGAGGCCCACAGGTCCTAGACATGGAGTACCTAGAGCCGGATCGAATTTAGCATGGCCTTGGAGGGCCCACCTTTTCTTCATTTCAACACCTCTATCTTGTCAGCAGCAGCAACACCCATCACCATCAGCTTGGTCTTGTGTCAGAGATGGATCTTGCTCCATGAGGTAATGAGTTCGGGTATCATGGTATGTGTCACTTTGATAATCAAAACCCTTGAATATGTGCATCTGTTTCCTTTTATTTCTAATAAATGCTTGGATCTTACGCTTTCCCACTTGACCATGTCTAAGGGGAATTGACAGAATGCCCTAGTAAGCCTATGCCTGTAGGTTTTAGTTTGCCACTGGGGAGGGCTTATGAAAAGCCATCGTCTGCTCCCAACATAACACCACTTTTTCATCTTGCTTCCCGCCCATCTATCCCTTGCACTTGTCCGAGCAATGGGTTGACCTATTTACAAGATTGCACCTTACCTCGTGGGAAGAAAGGGCTAAAGGCCCAGAAGGTAAAAGCAAGATGGAAAAAGTTAAAAGCCTAAGAATAAAACCTCAAGATGCTTCGCCCAGGAATCCCCAAGAAAGCAATAAAAGGCTTCTCAGCAAGAAACAAGAGGGACTCGTAAAAAATAACAAAATAAGACCTAGTCAAAGGATAGGGGGTCTCATCATGAGCCAACCTATTAGGTCCATGGATACCTAGCAATATGACATTACCACCATCTGGTTACCATGCCAGGGTAGTGACTCTTGGTTGCATCACCAAGGGAAAGGAGGTCTCATCACAAGCCATCCTTCTCATTTCTGTAAAAGTACTTGTGGGTAACGTTGTCACCACTAGTCACCACGCTAGGGCAGTGTCCCACCAAAGGCACCCTGGTAGATCTTGACCTAGGGGGGGTTGTTCCCTCTCCACTGGAGCGTTATAAATTTGTTGAATAAACCCTAAGTGACAAGCACACATTGTAGGTCCTTGTCTCATGTCCCTGTCAAGATTTTCTAGACATTATTTGAAGAAAGAAAGAGCCTATCTTTAGCTACACTCTTTCCTCATCTTCTCTTGCTAGTCGTTTTACTTTTCTGAGATAAGAAGAAGGAGAGGCATCTGGGCCTAGTTCCTCTACACCTTGATGAGCCTTTTTTCTAGGGTTTGCTGGTAAGGCCTTGCCATAGCAACATGTTTCCTTGTAAACCCTCTTGTGTTAGTCTTAAGCCAATTTTCAGAGCTACTCGTTTTTTCCATTGACCTAAGGGAGGAGGAGAGAGCACTGAGGCCTAGTTCCCCTACACCAAAGTGAGCCTCTCTCCCCTAGGGTTTTTGTCCTTGAGGCCTTGCTATAGAAACACCTCAAGGCTTAATCCTCCAGTCCTTAGCCTTATTATCTTCCTTGATTCTTCAACTCTTGCCTCCTCCCTTTGACTCCATTCACCCTAGGAAACACACTGATCTAAGACCTAGCTTATGAGTATTATGATCAAAACCACTCTCAATACTTTGAATGAAACCCTAACTATTCTAACCCTAACCTAGAACTAACCCGACTAACAAAGTGTTGTCATCATCTTTTGCTACAATATCACTTGTGTAGCTAACGTTTTTCTTATGAGCAAACTGAATGGTTGTCTAAGGGAATTACTTGAATGAAGAGTTGATTATCACATTGAATGCCACGTTTTCTCGACATTTATTGAAGAAGTGGCGTTTATTATCATTGTCATTTCATAAACATTGACTTTGTCAATATTTATTATTCAATTGCTTATATATATCAAATAGTCATTATTACATGAGTACTAACCAAGTGAGTAAGCTTGCATATATATGTTTCTTGTTGCTTTGTCTCAGGCAGGTGCATCTCTATTTTATGGTTATACTTATCCTTATTGGTTGTTAGCCGGACTATCTGCTCGGTGGTGACTTGTGAGGGGGGTAATTTACCTTTTATCTTACAATCCTTTACCTTCTCAAAACCCCATGTCATCGGGGACGTCTCCCCTGGGCCTTACCTCCCTAAACAAAAAGAACCATCCTATTGAGGTGACATTGGGTAGGATTGGTTCCAATTACGCTAGTTTGCCTCTTCATATCTAGCTTTTATCCTTACTACAAACTGTGTGATAACACTGCCTAACCGACAAACCCTTCGTCTTGTCACTATGTTGAGCCAACAACCCCAAGTTCTATGAATTTGATCTAAACAACTTTCGAATGTCTTCAATTTTTTCAAGTTGTGATTTGTGTTGACTGTTTTATGCCACGGCGGAGCGTGCCCAACAACTTCATGAAGTCATGTGATCATGCTCTGATACCATTTAACATGAAGGTGATAGTGGTTAATAGCTCATGGAAATGTCTTCATAAGAACATTGCGCTATGATACCATACATCATGCCCTCACTGTCTACCCAAGGATCCAACATGACTTGGCGCACCCAAGTTGCTCGACACTTAAGAGTGATGCGGCACCACGACGTTTCCAACTCGACGGTTAAACCAAACTAGGAGTACTTCATCCGAACTATGCCTCTTTCACTCAAGATCTGTCCATATCTAAGCCTTGAGCTACTTGAGTCAAGCCTCATCCGTCAACTCTTGGCATCCAACGCACCTACCCAACCAAACACTTCTTTATACTTGCGTTCTTTACACAACATATAGTTAACAGTTCTATACTTAGCCAATAATGCGACCAAGAACATGTGAACATCATACATATGAGAAAGAGATAAAAGTATATGGTTGGACAACACCAAATGTGCCTAACACTTGTATAAACACTTCATAATATACAAGATGTTATAGCATATACACTGAGTGTGCATCTCATACAACAAAACCGAAATGGTTCACAAGGAGCACAAGGCTCACCAGATATATGCAATAAATCACATACACATGTTGGTGATACAAGTCGAGCCTGTGTTCGGGCACCTCCTTCATCGCATCTCACCTCACCAAGCCAACCGAACGAGTTTCCTTTCCTAAACTCAATGCAAAAATAACTCGTCCCAATTGTCCACACCATTCAACCGCAAGACAACACAAGTCATCCTAGATGGAGAAAATTGGCCCCTTGGGGAGGGAGCTCACCCCTCACTACCCGAATCTAACATAGAACTGTGATTTTCCCAAATGTTGTGTTCATTGTATTCTATCTCCTCACCTTCCACATATATATGCATCTAATGGGTTACATGATTGGTCACGTCCCTACATTTTCCAAGTGGTCACATCGTTTAGTGTAGTCGAGCCGACCCTTCATCTCTACATAGTTGCTTCCATTCCACTCCATGGACCGCCGCACTATTTTAGTGAAGTATCACATCGACTCGCCCACTCATCATATGAATGCGCCCAAGGCATGTCGCGACCACCACTCTTTCCACCTATTGGGTTGTATTGCATCGCACATATCCGTCTCACCTGGCTAACATGTTTCGCCAGTGAGGGAGGCAAGTCTCCTCGGCTCGCACATCTCCATCGGCCAGGGCACTCCTACTTGCCCCCTATATAACCAAGCCTTCACAACTTTGTTTCATTCAGGCGCGCTATCGTCTATCCCGACGTCTCAGCAACTCCAACTTCCGCAGTTCGCCATCCTACGATGCGTTCTTCCAGTGATGCGAAGGTGTCGGACACGCTCACTAAGCTAGGAGTCACTGTGTCTAGCCACCTAAGCAATACCACATCGCTCATTAGACAAATAGAAGAAGCCAATGCTACAAAGGAGGATGCCAAATCCATTTTGTTATTGGATTTTTCATATTTTAAGATGCACACACTTTCAAAAAACAAGAAGGGATCTCCTGTAAATGATGTTTAGCATGGATGGCTACCCAAGAGTTTGTGGATCTTGTGAATTATACTCTTACGAGGATTATGAGACAATTTGATGGAACCTTGGGAATGCAGTTCAACATGGATGGTTGTCGACTACGCAAGAGTTTGTGGATCTTGTGAATTATACTCTTACGAGGATTATGAGACAACTTAATGGAACTTTGGGGATGCAACTCAACATAAATGGTTGTTCAATAATCTGAATTCAAGAAGTGGAATCTAGAAACTCTAGAAGTCAACATGAATGCTACACCTTTATGAAGGTTACAAAGAAGCTTGATACAACAATACGTGGTTCAAGAATTGTTTTCAAAGAAGAAGTGTTTGAAGAATGTGTCTTTTTGTTTGTTTATCATGTTCTAGTTTTTAGTTGACTTGTTTTATCTTCATATGATGGTTTTTTTTTAATATATTGTAACCTTTAAGAAGAGGTGTTAGAATATAAAGTTTACCCAGTGTAATAAGGTCACTTTAGTGACTTGGTGGTGTGTAATAAAGCTTGCCATTATATTATTATTAGTTTTGAGGTTCTCAATAAGTGTCATATTTTTAAATTATATCTCTAGAATACTATATAAGAAGGTAAACTTTTTTGTAATAAACATTCAAGTATTTCATAATATATCATATTTAGGATTTCATGAGTTATCTAGTTAATTTTATAATAAATTGAAACCTTCAAAATACCCATATAATTTCTGCATCAAAATTCTAAATATAAGTTTCACGTATAAATCTTTTCATAGTGAAAAGATAATAATCCTCAAAAATCTCAATGAATGTTCTAGTTCCTGAAAACTAATCACAAGGTTCAAATGTCACTTTATCTTTACACATCCACTTCGTGAATTTAAAATAAGGTCTTCTTAAAGTTTTCAAATAATAATTACATGCATTATGTACATCAAAATTCTAAATTTCCAAAGGAAAATGAAATCTTCACTTCGTTCCAAATCATTTCGAAGTTTCAAAGTTGTCTTAAGATTTCAAATGACAATTCCATGCGTTCTCTACATGCAAATTCTAAATTTCCAAATGGAAATAAATCTCCACTGCTTGAAAATCATTTTGAAAATTCCATAAACTTAAAATTTCCAAAAGTTAGTTTGAGTCCTTCAAATCTATAGTTCAATTACAAAAGATGAAATGGAAACAAATGGAAAAGAAATTGAAAAATAAAATAAAATAAATGGAAAAATTAGTTTTATTTTTACTATTTATAAAGGAAAAGGAAAACAAAAGGAGACTATAAAACTATACAAAGTTTGGCTTTTTAAAAATCTTGTGCATTCTTTCTGATTCAATAAAGAAACCCATAAAACGTGGCCACAAAAACTAATATAAAAGAATTGTTTCAGGGCCCAAGATGACTTGGTCTAGCCACTCTCTTTTTGCAGAATCTATGAGTCGACTTGGGAAGACTTGACAGCTCTGTGTGTCGGGTGTTCATTGGGACGGTTTTATTTCCCTCTGAAGTTTGACTCCCTCTGAGTCCTTTCAAGTCTTGGTTTTTTGTGGTAATCTTCCTGGAATACGTAGGATAACCTGCATGAGACAGAAACAACAAGCGCAAAAGTATTTCCAATATAATAGCATTTTATATAAGAACATATCAATTTCATGGTAATTCATTATAGAATTACCAAGGTGTCCTTCCTGAGAACAAGAACAAGAAATATCTCCCAGAGGAGATGTTAGTTCATATTGCAATTAAGTACAATAAGCATTTAGATTAATGGTACATGCTACTAATTATTCATGTGTTCCTAGCATTAATAAAATCTAAAGTGATTGCAATACTTAAGCATCAATACAAACATCAAACCTTGTATGCAAACCTAGAGTCTGGCTATTGTTCCACTTGAGTTGTTTTTCTTTTAAGACAAGTATTCTTTCCAATCTGGAGAGTGTGTTGTTTCTCTGAATGTATAAGATTTGAGATCTTTATGGCTCTACGATTTCTTCTTAGACAAAGATCCCTTCTCTTTCCATAGATTCAGATCTGCAGTAGTTTTTTTTTATTGTTTCTCCTACTCCATGTTCATGTGCTTGGAAGATCCAAAAATTAAACTCTTCATCTTTTGACGCTTGTTCTTTAGTCTGTGGTTTCATAATTTTACCCTTTGTTCTTTGCAAGGATGATGTCAATCCTTGTCTTCCATGCTCTACCTAGAGACCATGCTTCTGCTACACCACTCTGATTTTATGGAGGAAGTCATGATTGTCTTTGAATTTGAACTTGACTATTCTTTTGACTTTGATCAGTGAAACCTTGACTTTGACCAATGAAATGTTGACTTTGACCCAGAAATTCAATTTTGACGTTTTTTATGGTTGAGGGCTCCATGAGATGCATTGGGTTAGGGCACACTAGGATAACTAAAAATTATTCCCAATATTCACATAAAATTTTGTTGCAATTAGTGTTGGCACTGCAACTCGTGTTGGCACTGCAACTAGTGTTGCAATTGGCACTACAATTGGTGCTGCAACTGACACTGTAATTGGAATTGCAACTAGTGTTGCAATTGGCACAAAGGAATTGGCATTGCAACTGCAATTGTGCTACAATGATCTTGATAGAGACTTTTGGATCTACCTTCCAATGGCTAGATTGTTCTGAAGGTGGTGTGGGCCCATAACCTGTTAAACTATTGTGTTTGTTTAACCATAGACAATGTCACAGCATTGTCACCCGACCATAGGCACAAATTTGTCCCTGAGCACCTTAACCTTTGACATAAATAATGATTCTAGGAAGCAACACTAGACCCAAAGGATAACCAAGAGAGAGAGTGCACCTTTCTCCAAAGGTAGCACACCAAGCAGAAAGTCCCAAACCATAAACTAAGAACAGTACCCAACTACAGTCGTTGTCGTTGCACTCTTCCTCTAGACTTGCGCACCACTTTCTTGAGTGTGAGTGTGTTTCCAAATGAGCTCAAGCACCTCCTATTTATACTAATCTGACCAGGTGAACATGTGTCTCTTCAAGCAGGGTCGACATGTTCTTTTCTACATATAATACTTCAATTTTACTTATTCTATTGAGCCGACTTGTCTTCCAGGGTTTTCATACATTTGTTTAAGTTTTCTCTTGATTCTAGAATATTCTATTATAGTCAAAGGTTTATCCATGGATTTTAATACTATTGTTGATGATTACAGCTACATGAGACATCCTCCAGGACACAGACTAAGTGAGTCGACCTGAGAGAGAGCCCATGAGTTGGGTGTGCCCATGAGATGGGTGTGTAGTTCCTCTCTGAGACGGAGATGGAACGATGTGTGCCCATGTGTAGGGAAGATGCCCATGAGATGGGTGTGTCATTCTTCACTGAGACGAAGATGGAACGTTGTGTGCCCCTGTGTAGGGAAGATTCCCATGAGATGGGTGTGTTGTTCTCTCTTAGACGAAGATAAAATGTTGTGTGCCCCTGAGAAGGGAATATTCCAATGAGATGGGTGTATCATTTGAAATGAAACGATGTGTACCCCTGTGAGGGGTGAAGGAGCCCATGTGATGGGTTTACTGTTCTCCTCTGTGCAGAGAGTTGAGATGATGTGATATTCCAAATGATTATCTTGTGAGACGCAATGAGATAGATATTTGTTGACTTGGATGTCCATGTGGCTGAGCATAGGTGGGTGTGCCCCTAGTGGTTGAGCACTAGTGGGTGTGTGAGATCCCTTGCTATATTTTCTAAGAGTCAGACTTATCTGTAACCCTAATTGTGATGTAAAGGATACAGGTCGACCCCACCATAAAGTGAAAGATAATTAATATTGTAATTATATTATGAGTTATTGAGGTCAGCCCTGTTGTGCCAATAGACACCACTTTTGATGTGTCCAGTCTAATATAAATAAATGTGATTTCCCCATTGAGTAAACACAACACACATGTGAGTTTGGAAATTTCAGCAAGTACTTGTTTTAGGGCTGAAGTGTGCACCTCTCTTGGGCGCTAGACTTCTTGGTTTTGTGAGCACCCTTTTGTGTGCTAGGTTTATGGTGTGGGAGGACTTTCTCTTGAAGAATATAGCAAAGGATTGATTGGGTTTTCTTCCCTTGTTGAGAATGGTTTCCCAGGATACTTCTTGTGTACTTGTGCATGGTATTTCTTCTTGTGATCTTGGTTACTGTAGCAAATTGTTTATGGTATAACTGCAATTGTCTAATGGTTCAATTAAAATGAAAAATCAACATGGTATCAGAGCATAGGTCTTGAAGAACCCATTACTCAAGCATTCAAAGTTAGTCGTACTTTTTCTGCAGTTTTGTACGACCCTCTAGGGTTTGCTGCAATTATGTATGTCCCTCCTTTTCTGAGGTGTTTCGACACCTTAAACTTGGAATCTAGGGATAAAATTTGTACAGGAGTGTAAAACCTCCTTCATCGCACCTCCATCAAGCTTCAGATTGCATTTCCGAGCATTTTGAATTTTTGGCCCTAGGGTTTCGCAATTTTTTGCAGAAATTTCAGAATTAGGGTTTCTGCAGCTCATTGAAAGAGCTCTTCAACTCACCAATGTTCTTCTAATTTTCAAGGCGTATTTTTGGCAGTCATAAGCCTAAAAAACCTAAGGTTGCTAGCCTAGCCTAGCCATTAGGTTTTCTATCCTAGTTGACAAGAGTTTGTGAAGAATCTAAAAACATGATGAACATAACTATGATGGACAATAGGCTTGATGGATCAAGCAACTTCAGTTCCTGGAAGTCATGACTTCAAGTCACCCTTGAAGAGAAAGACTTATTTTGGGTGATACAAAAAGGTTTACTAGAGACATCTACCGAAGAATAGAAGGAAGGAAGGAAGGAAGATGACATCAAGGCAAGGAAGACAATCATCTACTTAAGCTCTTACATTGAAGGGCCAGCTTCAAAATAACAAGATGACAAAAGGTGACACTGTGGCTACCTTCTTCATGAAGAAGTCAGAGGACAGAGATCAGCGAGGTGCCATTGGATAAATCATATCAGCACCCTCAAGTGAGCACTTGTATATATTATTTGTATCATTGTCATGAGGTTGCTTGCAGGAGGAAGGAACCTTTGCTGAAATAATGGATCCGGATGGATCTCAGTGCATTCAGAGGAACAACACCCTAGAAGTGAAGACTCTAGGTTTGATTGTTTTAATTATCATGCCTCTAACCTACATTTCTAATTTTTCTACACTACAAGTAGGTGTTGTAGTTGTGACAACAATCCTTAAATTTTTTCATTCTAGAGATGTACTCATTATTATTCTCTAGGAGATATTCTTGTTTTGTTTCCTTTCGTTTGTTTTCTTATTCCAGACAGGTTAACAACAAAGGAAGATTTTTATCCTTCATACTTAAGAGGGAGTCTCTTGACTTCAGATGGAGTCTCTTGACTCAGAGGGAGTCAAAACTAATTGAGAAGGAGAAATAATATAACCATCATTGAGGCAACCAAAGAAATGATGCATGATCAGAGTCTTCCTATGATTTTGTGGGCATAAGCATGCATGGCAACAACATATGTTCAGAACAAGAGTCCTCACCATATTTTGAAGAACATAACTCTCAAAGAAGCCTTCACCGGAATGAAGCCTAAGATTGGACACTTCAGGATATTTGGGTGCCCAGTATATTTTCATGTACCCAAAGAGAAGATATCCAAGATAGACCCTTCAAGGAGAAAGGGTACATTTGTGGGATACAATGAATCTTCAAAGGCATATTGATCTACATCCATGGTCAGAGACATATTGAGATAAGCAGAGATACTCTCTTTGAAGATGAGATAGACTTTAAAAGATCCATAGAATCTCAAATGGAGATTGACAGTGAGACAATACCTTCTCCCCTTTCAGCAGTTCAGAGGGAGACAGACATTATTCATGTTGATCCACTTGTTCCATCTGATCAAGTTGCTCCAGTTGATATTCCCATAGATATTGCATTAGGTAATAAAAGGCTTGCATGAGATCGACAAACTCTGCATGAGGCAGAGGGACATATAGCCCCTCAAGGCACATCCCGAGAGAGCAAGAGACCAAAGAGATTTTTGAGATACCTTTAACCCATGATCCACATCATTGATTCTGAGCCTTCTTGTCATGGAGAAGCTACAGGTGAGTAGGTATGGAAAGATTCTGTGACATAAGAATATCAGTCCATCTTGAAGAATGATGTATGGGATATTGTTCTGAGACTAGAAAAGAAGTTTGTAGTGACTTCCAAGTGGATATATATGATCAAGCATGCAGCTGATGGAAGTGTTGAGAAATACAAAGAGATATTTGTAGCCAGAGGATTCTCACAAGCAGAGGTAGTTGACTATGATGAGATGTTTGATCCAGTATCCCGATACACTTCCATCCGTACTATCATTCATGATTTGGAAACTACATAAGATGGATGTAAAGACAACATTTCTCAATGGTGAGATTAGGGAAGAAGTTTACATCAAGCAGCCAGAGGGATTTGTGACATACGATGAGAAATCATGTGTAAAGGTTGAAGAAATCCATGTATGGACTGTTATCCCTATTTTTTAGGGATAACTAGGAGATCATGTCTCGAGGCCCACAGGTCCTAGACATGGAGTATTGAGAGCAGGATTAACCTGAGCATGGCCTTGGAGGGCCCATCCTTTTCTTCTTTCATCAGACTCATCTTGTTAGCAGCAATAGCATCCATCACCTTCGTCTTGGTCTTGTATCGGAGGAGGCTCTTTCTCCATGAGGTAATTGGTCCAGGTATCATGGTATGTGTCACTTTGATCATTAAAACCTTTAAATACATGCATCTGATTCCTTTTATCTCTGACAACTGCTTGGATCTTACATTATCCCACTTGACCATGCTTGGGGAGATTGATAGGGTGCCCTAGCAAGCCTGTACCCATAGGTTTTGGTTTTCCATCGGGGGGATTTATGAAGAGCCATCGTTCGCTCCCATCATAGCACCACTATTTCATCTTATCTCCCACTCAATTATCCCATTCCCCTTAACCGGGCATTGGATTGACCTATTTGTAGGATTGCACCTTATCTTGTGGGAATAAGGGGCTAAAGGCCCAGAAGGTAAAAGCAGCTAGTAAAAGATAAAATCCTAGAAACATAACCTCGAGATGCTTCGCCCAGGGATCCCCGAGAAGGAAATAAAAATCCTCTCAGCAAGAAACAAGAGGGACCCAAAAAATAACAAACAAGACCTAGTCAAGAGGATAGGGGGCCTCATCATGAGCCAGCCTATTAGGTTCATGGGTACCTAACAATATGACATTGCCACCATCTAGTTACCATGTCAGGGCAGTGACCTTTGGTTGCATGGCCAAGGGAAAGGGGGTCTCATCACGAGCCAACCTTTTCATCTCTGTGAAAGTACTTATGGGTAACATTGTCAGCTCTGGTCACCATGACAAGGCAGTGTCCTCTGGTTAGCCCTTGAATAAAATGAAAAAGAAAATACAGAAAAGAATAAAGGAAAGAACGGGCTTGGAAAATTGCATCCATGATGGGTACAACTCACCTTCTACAAAGGCACCCATAGATAACATTATGCATCCCTAGCTCTCATGTCTGGACATCCCCTAGCCACATCACCTCATTTACATGGCTTGGATGAAACCTTCCTGGAGACTCCCCTTTTCTTGTGGATACTAGCCCAATAGGATGTCTTGTCCTTTACTTCAATCTTGTATTGTAGGTTTTTGTAATATTTTTGTGCTATTGACCGATGTATCAGGGTTTTTATGCATGTGTTTGATAATATTAATGATGAAATGTGATTGATATTGCAATTATACTTGTGACTAATGAGCCCATGGAGGGTGTATTTTTTGATGTGCAGAACCATCCTCGATGAACAGGTACCATTTGGACCGGTACACATAGGGAGATGATCAGTTCGGACCTCCATGGGGCTGAAGATCCCATCAGATGGTTCTTAAGACCCCATTAGGGGGGCAGAGACAGGACAGTGTTTGACCGAGGTTTTTCACTAGAGAAGAAGAGGACGTTCCATCAGGGGCACTTTGGTTGAGCCAGGCCTAGGGGGATTGACCCACTTGCAGTGGAACGTTAGCCCCAGATGACCCAGGACGTCACCAGGAGGCTTGTGATGTCATCATGAGCATATGGCATATGGACAGGGTTGTTGGCACGTGTGGTAGTTTGGAAGAGCCCAAGGAGGGCTAACGTTTGGCTTCTGGATGCTGCATTGTCCCTAAAAAGGCCTAATGTCTCCCTCAGGAGGGCTTGACATCTCACTTTTGCTCATTTAGGGTTTTAAAAGAACATTTAATGTAAAACAGTATTACTTTTGATATTCTGGTCTTGTCAGCCATTTTTATGACCTAAAATTAATTAAGGTCATTGATACAATATATATTGAGGAGTTTTAGCCTCATTTTGACATAACACATCACTCACTCATTTAGTGAGGTCTGATTTTAGCGCCCTACTTGGGTAATTTTGCTAGTTTAGTGAGGCGCACTTGTTGAAGGAAGGCATTTCTTGGCATTTTTGGCATTTCTCTTGAAGGAAGGTTTACAGCTAGGGTTTGCATGCTATTTCATGGTGATATGTAAGTGTTTTTTCTGCAAAACTTCTTGATTGAATGGTTGTAGTCTTCTAGTCTTACATATGTTTATAATTTGTTGATCAAAAACCATAGGTGATAAGCACACAAGTAGGTCTGTGTTTCATGTCCCCTAAAAGAGAAATTTTTAGCCATTGAAGAAGGAAGAAAGAGCCTAGCCATAGCTACACCCTTCTTGCTTCTTCTCCCTTATCTAGCCGTACTTTCTGAAGTCAAGAAGGAGGAGACGTCCTAGGCCTAAGTTATCTACACCTAGGGCCATCCTGCTTCTAGGGTTTGGTGATAGAGCCTTGCTATAGAAACACTCTCCCTCATTGCACTCTCTAGTCTTGATTTATCTTTCATGCTAGCCGTTTTGCCAAGTTAACCTAAGGAAGGAGGAGAGAGCACGAGGCCTTGCTTTAGCAACACCAGAGTGAGCCTCTTTCCCATAGGGTTTTGATTCTGGGGCCCTTCCATAGCATCACTTCAGAACTCTTCCCTCTAGTCCTTAGTCTTCCTCCTTCAACCCTTGCGTCCTCCATTAAATTGACTCCATTAACCCTTAGGCATTGATCTTAGACCTCGAGCGTTGAAGTGAAAGTGATCAAACAAATCTCTAAACTTTTTGCTAGATTGAAACCTTAACTAACTGCTAACCCTAGGAATGCTGACGTCACCCTTGGTTATTTCATCTTGATGCAACAACATTTCATTTTATAAGCAATTGAATGGTGTTTAAAGCATTTATTGAATGAGGGATTGATTGGATATATTGATTGCTACATCATGTTGATATTTATTGGTGGAGTGATATTATTTCATTGTTGTATTAACAAACATTGACTTCGTCAATATTTATTGTTATAATTGCTTATATATTGATATCAGCTAGTTTTATGAAGTACTGACCCATTGAATTATAGCTTGCATATATTGGTTTGTTGTTTCTTTGTTCCGGACAGGTGTTTTTCTTTGGGGCTTCACTTCATTATTGGTTGTTTAGCCGAGACTATTTGTTTTGGTGGTGACCTGTGAATGGGGAACTTTACCTTTGTCCTTTTAACTTTTTCCTCTTCAAAACTCCTTGTTACCGGGGATGTCTCCTCTGGGCCTAACCTCCCTAAAGAGAAAGAACCTCCCCATCATGGTGACATTGAGTGGGATAGGTTCTTGTGACACTAGTTTGGCCCTCTATCTTATAGCCATTTGACCTAGCTACAAATTGTGTGATAACATTTTGGTGCCGTTGCCAGGGAACACTGAGTCAATTCTCCTCAAACGACACATTTTTTCGGTAAGCCTTGCCTCAGAGACCTTTTCTTACAAGCTTACTTGGCGACTCCACTAGGGTGTTTTTCCCCTTTTCTTTGGTAGTTTCAAGTAAACTATCTAGCGACTCCACAAACTAAAAGGAGATTCAATAATCCTCCTTTGTCTTTCAGAAGGAAGCCTCCCTTGAAATCTCTTGTTGTCAAATCACTTTTTGGGAAGAGCCTTCCTTTAAGAATCATGTCTGGCTCTCAGACCGCTACAATGAACCCAACCAACAATCAGAAACAATGGTCATCTACCCTTTTCAAGACGTTAGACATGTCAGCCATACCAAGCTACCCTTGGAAAATGCCACCCAAGTATGAGAAGTGGTTGCCTAAATTCACCGGTACTGATGCAATCAGTGCCGAAGAGCATATGAGCAAATTTTGGGCATTCTTTTGGCTTCACCCCATTAGTGATGATGTTGAAGATCTAGTCATGAAGTTGTTCTCCGCTACTCTTTATGATGCCTCAAGGCATTGGTACCTCAGCCTCCCTGATGGAAGAATCAAAACCATGGATAGACTTGAAGAGGCCTTTCTCAAAAGATGAAGTGTCAAAGAACACCCTAATATGATTCTCACACGACTGAATAACCTTTCCAAATATGAAAATGAGTCTATTCGGGAGTTCCATACCAGATTTAATACTTTACTACAAAGAATTCTCGCAAGCCATCATATGAAAGATGACTACCTCGTCCATGTTTACACCAGATCTTTCAATGGCCAGCTAGGGTATCTTCTTAGAGACAAAAACCCCTAGTCCATTCAAGAAGCCCAAGAGCTCGCTACCAAAATAGAAGGGAACCTACTTTCATATAATATTGAGCCTTTTGCTAATTCAAGGGGGAGGGTAGACACTAAACCAAAGATAGTACACAATGTTGAGCCTACTTCAAATCTATGTACTAGTATCACCAAGCTACAAGCCTCTATGGATGGCATCATAAAGAATCAAGAGGAAATGATGAGCAGAATTGTCAAGCTCGAAAGATCTCAGACCCAAGCACCTAGGGTCCTGTTATCACTCAATTTGTAGTTGGGTCATAGACTGAAGGATAAAGAACAAACTGGCGTAACAAGAACCTTCCCCACCCAATGTCACCTCGATGGGGAGGTTCTTTCTATTTAGGGAGGTTAGCCCAGGGGAGACGTCCCCGGCAACCTGGGGTTTGAGGAGACAGAAGGTATAAGGTCAAGTTTTAGAGTTCCCTCCTCACAGGTTACCACCAATGTCAGACAGTATGGCTAATCAGCCAATAAATGAAGTGTATGCCCTATTGAAAACACCTGCCCGGAACAAGACAACAACAACACAATATATATATGCAAGCTATAACTCAAAGGGTTAGTACTTCAATAACTATCTGATATTATTCAATAATCAATGTAATGCAATAGATATAAAATGAAGTCAATGTTTTGTCAATTAGCTATGAAAGACCATCAATTCATCAATATCTATAGAGATGACTAAGCCAACAATATGTCCAATCAACAATTTGCTCAATAAATGCCTGAAATCATCACTTAATTGCCTATATTCAACTTTTTTTGTGTCAAGATGAGATAACCAACTATGACGTCAGCCCTAATTAGGTTAGTTTTGTTAGTTAGGGTTTCCAAATTACAGTTTTGAAAGTAGTTTTTGTACACTAAGACTTCAACGTTGGAGGTCAAATACCAATGCCTTAGGGTATATGGAGTCAAATAAGAAAAGGGCATAAGATTTTGAAAGGATGACGACTTAAAGACTAGAAGGAAGGGTTCTATGATGCTGCAAAGGCAAGTCCCTAGAAACAAAACCCTAGGGGAAAGAGGCTCACTCCGGTGTTTCTTAAGCAAGGCCTCGTGCTCTTTCCTCCTTCTTTAGGTCAACCTGGCAAAGAGGCTAACATAAAGAATAAGTATAAGGGAGAAAGTTTTGTAAGGACAAGGCTTTCAAACCCTAGAAGATGAAGGCCCTAGGTGTAGACAACCTAGGCCTAGGACGTCACCCTCTTTCAACCTATAAACTTCAACGCTAGCTCAAAAGAAGAAGCAAGATAAGTGTAGCAAAGGCTAGGCTTCATCCCTTTTCTTCAATGGCTGAAAAATCTCTCTCTAAGGGGACATGTAACAATAACCTACTTGTGTGTTTGTTACCTAGGGTTTTTAAATCAGCAATATAATAAGCTAATGCAAGAAATTAGACCTACAACCATTCAATTAAGAAGTTTTGTAAGAAAATTCACTTACATATCATGAAGAGAAGCATAAGAAAACCCTAGTTGTAAACCTTCCTTGAGAGAAATTCCATAAAATGCCAAAAATATCCTTCCAATAGCAAGTGCACCTCACTTATGCAACAAATATACCCAAGAAGGGCACAAAAACCAGACCTCACAAGTGTGAGTGAATTGTGTTATCTCAAAATGAGGGAAAACATCCTCAATTTATATCATCCAATGACCTTTAATTAAAATTAGGTCATTAAAACAACTGACAAGGCTAATAACTAAAAATCATACTGTTTTACATTAAACTGCTAAAAGAAAACCCTAAATGAGCAATGAGAAAGACGTCTAGCCCCTTTGAGGGAGACGTTGTCCCTTTTTAGGGCAAATCACAGTACTAGATGACAAACGTTGGCCCTCTCTAGGCCTCCAAACTCTGCCACACGTGCCAAACTGCCCTGTAAAACTGCCATGCACTGGAGGTGACGTCAAGGGCCTCTAAAGGACATCCTGGGTCAATAGAGGGACACATTCCTCCTATAGTGGGTCAACCCCCTAGGGCTGGGCTAAGCTAAGGCATCCTGGATGAAAATATCCTTCTTCTTCTCTCGTGCAAAGGCTCGACCAATCACTGTCCTGTCTCTGCCCCTGATGAGGTCCCAGCAACCATCTGATGGGCTCTTTATCCCCATGGAGGTCCGAACTAATCATCTCCCCATGTGTACCGGTCCACTTGGTACCTGTCCATCAGGCATGGTCCTGCACATCAAAAACTTCTCCCTCCATGGGCTCATTAGTCCTCGTGATCATAGCAATGTCAATCATATTTCATCATTAATTTTATCAAATGCATGTATAAAACCCCTAACATACCATTCAATAGCTCAAAAACATTACAATGACCTACTATACAAAGCTGAAGAAAAGACAAAATGCCCTATTGGGCCAGCATCCATAAGAAGAGGAAAGTTTCCAAAGGATATCATCCAAGCCATGTTATATGAGGTGGTGTGGTCCAAGGATGTCCAGACATAGTGAAAGACAGGGGTGAATATTAGCCATGGGTGCCTTTGTAGGAGGCAAGTTGTACCTGTCATGGATGCAATTCTTTCCAAGCCCTTTATTGCCTTCATTCTTTCTTTTCTTTATTGCTTTTTCTTTCTTTTTATTTCAAGGTCTAACTGGAGGACACTGCCTTGGCGTGGTGACCAGAGCTGACAATGTTACCCATGAGTACTTTCACAGAGATGATAAGGTTGGCTCATGATGAGACCCCCTTTCGTTTGGCCATGCAACCAAAGGTCATTGCCCTGGTGTGGTAACCAGAAAATGGCAATGTCATACTGCTAGGTACCTATGAACATAATGAGCTGGCTCGTGATGAGACCCCCCATCCTCTTGGTTAGGTCTTGTTTTATTATCTTTCTTCGGGTCCCTCTTGTTTCTTATCGAGAGGCCTTTTATTGCCTTCTCAGGGATCCCTGGGCGAGGCATCTCTAGGTTTTATTTTTTATGGATTTTATCTCTTACCAACTGCTTTTACCCCCTGGGCCTTTAGCCCCTTCTTCCCACAGGATAATGTGTAACCCCACAAATAAGTTATCCTAATGTTCGGACTAGGGGAATGGGATATAAGATGTAAAAATGATAATATGATGGGAGCAGATGATGGCTCTTCAAAATCCCCCCTGGTGGCTAACGAAAACCTATGGGTACAAGCTTTCTAGGGTACCCCGTCAATCCCCCCAACCATGGTCAAGTGGATTAGTTTAAGATCCAAGCAGTCGTCAGAAATGAAATGAGTCTGATACATATATTTGAAAGTTATAATGATCAAACATGACACATACCATGATACCTGGACCAATTACCTCATGGAGAAAGAGTTTTATCCGATACAAGTCCAAGCCGAAGGTGATGGATGTTGTTGCTCCTGACAGGACAAGTCTGATGAAGAAGAAGAAATATGGGCCCTCCGGGGTCATGCTCAGGTCAATCCTGCTCTTGGTACTCCATGTCTAGGACCTGTGGGCCTCGAGACATGATCTCCTAGTTATCCCTAGAAATTGAGGATAACATCTGGCTCCAACTCGGGGACATGTGCTCACCATAGAGCGCATGAGAACCTCAACATCTCTGGCATAAACCTGCAGAACTGCTCATACTTGAAAGGGCATCAGTAACAAAGGTGGGGTGGTATTGCCACCCCGCAAATATAATATATGTATATGACTGAAATAAAACAATCAATATGCATGTGAGGAAACAAACTAACATGAAATGCAAATGGTATAATGCACGGAAAAAAAATTCCCACCTACCTAGACTTACCTATGTAGTCATGTGTCTGGGGGGTAGTAATGCTTGATATGTAAAGCGTTTACTGACAGTTTCAGAATCTCTCCTTCCATTGTCTCCAGGTTGAAAGAATCCGTACCTGCACAACTCTCGATCTTATAAGGGCCTCCCCATAGGTTGTCAAATTTTTTGTGCATGTTAGGCTTTTCTTTTCTTTTATCCCACAGCAGGACAAGATCTCCTTTGGTGAAACTTATTTCCTTGGCTTTGTGATCAAAGGTGTTCTTTATCTTTTCTTGGTTTCTCGTCATTTTCCCCAAGGCACTTCTTCGTGTTTCATCTAGTTCTATCATCTGATTGATCCTTCCTTGGATTGCCTCTGCATCTGTGGCGTATTGTTGAGAAAATCAAAGGATAGGGATTTGGAGGTTCACAGGAAGTTTTGCTTCAAGTCCATATACTATCTCAAAAGGAGTTTTCCCTGTGGAAGTTTTTGTCATTATTCGATCTGCCCATACTGCATATTTTATTTTGCTATCCCACGACTTCTTATTTTCTCCGACAACCTTTTTTAGAATATTCATGAGGTTCTTGTTGGTTGATTCTGCCAATCCATTCCCTTGTAGGTAGTAGTTTGAGGAATGGGATAGGGTAATTCCATATTTGAAACAAAATTCTACCAGAGCGTAGGAGCTAAAATCTTTGGCATTATCAGTAGTGATCTTGGAAGGGGCGCCAAACCTAGTTATGATCCGATCTTCCAAGAAGTTCATGACTACTTCTTCGGTGGCCTTTTTTGTAGGAATTGATTCAACCCATCTAGTGAAATAGTATGTAGCTGTTAGGATCCACTGATAGCCATTACTCGAATTTTCTTTGAATTCACCAACAAAATCCAAATCCCATTGCTGAAAGGGTGCCTCCACTACCACCGGTTTCAAAGGTTGCACTAGGAGTCTTGGTTTCTTGGAGAAGTACTGGAAAGGTTGGCAAGATCAAACGTGCTGATAAGTATCTGAAAAGAGTGTTGGCCAATAATAACCGGCGCTCAAGATCTTATGGGAAATAGTACGAGCAGCAAAGTGTCCACCACAATGCCCAGAATGAAATTCTTCCAATATCTTCTTTGCCTCTTCCTTGTTTACACATCGAAGTATAACGCCATCAAGATTCTTCCATCCAAGTCCATCCTCGGTCAAGCAGTATTTCATAGCCTTCAATCTCAAAGCCCTTCTCTTTTAATCCACCAAATGATCAGGGCAAGACAAGTTCTTTAGATAATAAACTATATCGGAATACCACTTGCCATGTTCTAGTTCACTGATCATTACATTCACTTTCTCATTCTCACCCATCTGTATGGCTTCCTGATTGCTTTCAGTCAACATTTGGGCCAGACCTTGTCCTTTTATTATCTTGGTGGGTTTTATTTCTAAGTCATACTCCTGGATTTTGGAAACCCACTTTCCTCGAGTACCCATGCAGTCTTGTTGTGATAAAACATCCTTCACGGCTGGGTACGGGACATAAGCCTTGATTTTATTGTAACCGATGTAGTTCCTGAAATGTTTGAGGGATTTGACCAAGGAATAGGCTTGCTTCTCTATGATGGAGTAGTTCAACTCTGAATCTATTAGGAATTTGCTCATAAAGACTATGGGATGTTCATAGTTATCAGCATCCTTCTGCATCAAGACACCTGTAATAGTATCCTGAGATGCAAACGAGAATATTATGAAATCTCGTGAAAAATAAGGAATAATCAAGACGGGGGCTTGGGAGATGGTGTTTTTAATATCTTCAAAAGATCTATTGGTCTCATCTCCCCACCTGAAAGAAAAATCCTTTTTCAGTAGAGCGCTTAATGGTTTTATCCTCTCAGCAAAATTTGGCACAAATCTACAGATGAAGTTGATTTTTTCAAGAAAAGATTGTAGGGCTTTCTTGTTGACCGGAGGGCAGACGTCCTTTATTGATTGGACACTTTTGGGATCAATGGAGACTCCTCCTGGCGAGGCCACATGTCCCAACAGTTTTCCTTCGACAATCCTAAAAACAGACTTCTTAGGATTCAGTGAGATACCATACTTCCTGCATCGTTCAAAAACAATCCTAAGGTGGGAGAGATGGTCTTTCCTATCCTTGGACACAACTGTGAGGTCATGTTGGTAAATTTATATGATTTTTTGTATAAGGTCCCTGAAGGAAAATTCCATTGCTCTCTGAAAAGTGGCACTAGCGTTCATAATACCAAACAACATTCTCAAGTACATAAAAGTTCCCCAAGGTGTAGTGAATGCAGTTTTGAGTTGGTCCTCCCTTTTGAGTAAAACCTGGTTGTACCCTGAGAACCCATCTAGAATAGACATCATCCCTACCCCTGTGACCCCCTGAAGCAAATGTTCCATGTTTTGGAGGGGATAATTATCCTTTAAAGACAACTGGTTGAGGTTGCGGAAATCAACACACAGGCGAATATCACCATTTTTCTTCCGAACAACTACCAAGTTCGACATCCAAGAAGAATACCTGATAGGGGCTATGATACCAGCGTCAACCATCTTTTGGACTTCCTTTTGTATCAGGCTTGCCAACTTCGGGTTGATATGCCTTAGCTTTTGTCAGAATGGCTTGGCTCCTTCTACCAAGGGTATAGCGTGTTGGATGACATCCCCCCTATAGGCCTTTAAATCATCATAGTTCCAAGCAAAGGTGTCTCTAAATTCTTTGATGAGCTCTAGTATTTCCTTCCTCTCTTTCTCGGTGGTCCCTTTTCCTATATTGACCATCCTTGGGTCCGTCTCTGTACCGATAGTGAATTCCAAGGCTTCCTCAGCTTGCTTATTGGTTCTTTTTCCTTTGAAAACATCATGTCTGTCAAAAAGGTTTTCTAGAGGAATACAACCCTTTGGTAAGGTATTGTTTTGCAGGTTGATGAATTCTAAGTCCATAGAGTCGGCCAGGAAATCAACTTGCGAATCAGTAAATTCTTTGCTATTTTTCATGAATCTGATAATTTGATCGTCATCCTCGAACACCTGTCAATGCTCCAAATTGTCGGGGATAGAATATCTAAAAAGAACTTCCATTTTGCATAGGTCGTGAAGAGGTCCTTCACATGGTTTTAAAGTGGAGGTTGAGACAGCCAAAGCATCAACCACATGGTTTTATTCTCGAGGAACGGCTTCGATTGATATTTTTCTGAAGGATTTTGAAAGGGTTTGAGCCACATCTCGATACCTTTTCAACTTCTCATTTTTAGTGGCAAATCTCATCAAAACTTGCAACACAATGAGGTCTGAGTCCCCTTTCACTTCCAAGATTGTAACACCTTTGTCAATTGCTAGATTAAGTCCCATAATCAAAGCTTCATATTCAGCCACATTATTGGTGCAACAAAATTCCAGCCTATATGAGTGGTAGAAGATCTCACCTAAGGGAGATGTTAAAACTACTCCAGCGCCTGATCCAAAGCTTGAGTGTGACCCATCGAATTCCAAGGTCCAGATTCCTTCTGTTTCTTCAACGGTGTCCATATCCAACTTCCCTTCCTGAATGAACCAATCATTGAGATCACTATTGATGCATAAAACTTGATCATTTACCTCATCGGGGGTCTCAACTAGTGATCCAACAAAAGGCTCATTATAGACGGTGAAAAATCCCCCTTCAGGATGAGGGATAGTGGCTTTGGACTGCTTCTTGTAAATGCTTCCATTTAAGTGTTCAATGAGGTCATTGTGAAGAATAATCCCGAAATTATTTACACCATCTATGACGACCACATTTATCAAGAAAGGAGCACTGGGGCAGGAGTCAAATGCCACCTTAAGGTTGTTAATGATTCCTTTTGCGAAATTATCTCTGGTGTTTTCTCGTGAGATCTTTAGACCCAATTGATGCATAACTTCTTCTATCATTATGTTGGTGGTGGCACTTGGGTGTAGGAGACAGTTGTGAAGGAGAAAATCTTTGACCTGGAGGGAGGCATAAAAAGGTGTGAACTCACAAACTCTAGTAACAGGGTGTCCCACCTGGTGAATAAAAAGAGAGAAGTCTTCAGGAAGATTTGGTTCAACATTTTTGGGTGAGACATTCCCAACTTCATCCTCTAGATGGGCACTTTTTGGCGGGGGTTCTTGAGAAGGAACAACACTTTCATGAGAAAGGCTCCATTTCCTTTTTGCGGGAGCGAGTTCGACCTGGAGGATCCTTGGAGGTTCAAGTTTCGCCATAGGTTCATTACCAAGATCCCATAGTTCGCAATTTTGTGTTAGATTTCTCTGTTGAATGTAGTCATCAAAATCAAGATTTTTTTCAATTTGAAAGGCCAGGTCTTGCGCTTCTTCTAAAGTTGTTGGTGACCGATCCTTAACGTTGAATTGCAAGGTTCCTTCTGAGGAAGACAAGAAGTGATCGATGATGGCTTGTTCTGAGCCCTCCTTTGATCAGATCTTTTTGAGGAAAAGGTTGAACCTATCACTGAAATCTATAATACTTTCACAGGGTCCTTTGCAAATGTTGAAGTATTGAGAAAAGGAGTCTTGTGAATGTTCACTATCACACCACCTTATTTTAAAGGCTTTTTGTAGTTCTTCGGGGTTTTTTATGCTTCCCTTAGGACACCCATCAATCCAAACTTTAGCATCTCCTATAAGGGAACTTGCAAAGAGCCTCATGAAGACATCAGGGTGATATTGACCAGCCAAATGAAAGTCAACACTATCGCAGAAATGGGTCCAATGTGAGTTTCTAGGGGTGCCCTTTCTTGAGAAGAAAGGAAGCCAAGAGTTTGCATCTTTGGGTAAGTCATGCAGCCCACCTTGGATGTTGTTAAAGTCGAAACAGTTGAAACTCTCCGAGTGAGACCATTTGTGAGGACTTGGATTGATTGGAGGCGTAGGGTTTGTTAGAGTGATGGTCGCCACAGTTGCGGGATTTGAATATTGTCACCCGCTACGGGTCGTCATTGATGGAGTCGCCAGATAGTTTTCCTGAAACTATCAAAGAGTAGGGGAATCTAGTGGAGTCGCCAAGTAAGCTTGTAAGAGAAAGGTCTTTGAGGCAAGGCTTACCAAAAGATATTTTGTTGAGGAAGATTGACTCAGTGTTCCCCGACAACGGCGCCAAAATGTTATCGCTAAGTTTGTAGTTGGGTCATAGGCTGAAGGATAAAGAACAAATTGGCGTAACAGGAACCTTCCCCACCCAATGTCACCTCGATGGGGAGGTTCTTTCTGTTTAGAGAGGTTAGCCCAGGGGAGACGTCCCCGGTAACCTAGGGTTTGAGGAGGCAGAAGGTATAATGTCAAGTTTTAGAGTTCCCTCCTCACAGGTTACCACCAATGTTAGACAATACGGCTAATCAGCCAATAAATGAAGTGTATGCCCTATTGAAAACACATGCCCGGAACAATACAACAATAACACAATATATATATGCAGGCTATAAATCAAAGGGTTAGTACTTCAATAACTATCTGATATTATTCAATAAGCAATGTAATGCAATAGATATAAAATGAAGTCAACCTTTTGTCAATTAGCTATGAAAGACCATAAATTCATCAATATCTATAGAGATGACTAAGCCAACAATATGTCCAATCAACAATTTGCTCAATAAATGCTTGAAATCATCACTTAATTGCTTATATTCAACTTTTACTACATCAAGATGAGATAACCAACTATGACGCCAACCCTAATTAGGTTAGTTTTGTTAGTTAGGGTTTCCAAATTACAGTTTTGAAAGTAGTTTTTGTACACTAAGACTTCAACGTTGGAGGTCAAATACCAGTGCCTTAGGGTATATGGAGTCAAATTAGAAAAGGGCACAAGATTTTGAAAGGATGACGACTTAAAGACTAGAAGGAAGGGTTCTATGGTGCTGCAAAGGCAGGGCCCTAGAAACAAAACCCTAGCGGAAAGAGGCTCACTCCGGTGTTGCTTAAGCAAGGCCTCATGCTCTTTCCTCCTTCTTTAGGTCAACTTGGCAAAACGGCTAACATAAAGAATAAGTCTAAGGGAGAAAGTGTTGTAAGGACAAGGCTTTCAAACCCTAGAATATGAAGGCCCTAGGTGTAGACAACCTAGGCCTAGGACGTCACCCTCTTTCAACCTATAAACTTCAATGCTATCTCAAAGGAAGAAGCAAGATAAGTGTAGCAAAGGCTAGGCTTAATCCCTTTTCTTCAATGGCTGAAAAATCTCTCTCTAAGGGGACATGTAACAATAACCTACTTGTGTGCTTGTTACCGAGGGTTTTTAAATCAGAAATATAATAAGCTAATGCAAGAAATTAGACCTACAACCATTCAATTAAGAAGTTTTGTAAGAAAATTCACTTACATATCATGAAGAGAAGCATAAGAAAACCCTAGTTGTAAACCTTCCTTGAGAGAAATGCCATAAAATGCCAAAAATATCCTTCCAATAGCAAGTGCACCTCACTTATGCAACAAATATACCCAAGAAGGGTGAAAAAATCAGACCTCACAAGTGTGAGTGAATTGTGTTATCTCAAAATGAGGGAAAGCATCCTCAATTTATATCATCCAATGACCTTTAATTAAAATTAGGTCATTAAAACAACCAACAAGGCTAATAACTAAAAATCATATTGTTTTACATTAAACTTCTAAAAGAAAACCCTAAATGAGCAATGAGCAAGACGTCTATCCCCTTTGAGGGAGACGTTGGCCCTTTTTAGGGAAAATCACAGCACTAGATGACAAACGTTGGCCCTCTCTAGGCCTCCAAACTCTGCCACACGTGCCAAACTTCCCTGTAAAACTGCCATGCGCTGGAGGTGAGATCAAGGGCCTCTAGAGGACATCTTGGGTCAACAGAGGGACATGTTCCTCCTGCAGTGGGTCAACCCCCTAGGGCTAGGCTCAGCCAAGGAATCCTAGATGAAAATGTCCTTCTTTTTCTCTCGTGCAAAGGCTCGACCAATCATTGTCATGTCTCTGCCCCTGATGAGGTCCCCCCAACCATCTGATGGGCTCTTTAGCCCCATGGAGGTCCGAACTAATCATCTCCCCATGTGTACCGGTCCACTTGGTACCTGTCCGTCGGGCATGGTCCTACACATCAAAAAATTCGCCCTCCATGGGCTCATTAGTCCTCGGGATCATAGAAATGTCAATCATATTTCATCATTAATTTTATCAAATGAATGTATCAAACCCCTAACATATCATTCAATAGCTCAAAGACATTACAATGACCTACTATACAAAGCTGAAGAAAAGACAAAATGCCCTATTAGTCCAGCATCCATAAGAAGAGGAAAGTATCCAAAGGATATCATCCAAGCCATGTAATACAAGGTGGTGTGGTCCAAGGATGTCCAGACATGGTGAAAGACAGGGGTGAATATTATCCGTGGGTGCCTTTGTAGGAGGTGAGTTGTACCTGTCATGGATGCAATTCTTTCC
>ML793438.1:58566-90618 GCA_009831015.1 Picea engelmannii | reverse complement strand
ATATATATATATATATATATATATGTTGGGGTGGAATTACCACCCCATTTTTGTTATTGATGCCTCTACCGAGTTTGAGCAGGTCTGCAGGTTATGCCAGAGATGTTGAAGTTCTCATGCACTCTACGATGAGCACATGTCCCTGAGTTAGAGCCAGATGTTATCCCTGATTTTTAGGGATAACTAGGAGATCATGTCTCAAGGCCCACAGGTCCTAGACATGGAGTACCGAGAGCAATATTGACCTTAGCATGGCCCTGGAGGGCCCATCCTTTTTTTCTTTCATCAGACTCATCTTGTCAGTAGCAACAACATCCATCACCTTCGGCTTGGCCTTGTATTGAAGGAGGCTCTTTCTCCATGACTTAATTGGTCCAGGTATCATGGTATGTGTCACTTTGATCATTAAAACCTTTAAATATATGCATCTGATTCCTTTTATCTCTGACAACTTCTTTGATCTTACATTAGCCCACTTGACCATGCTTGGGGAGATTGACAGGGTGCCTTAGCAAGCCTGTACCCATAGCTTTTGGTTTGTCACCGGGGGGATTTCTGAAGAGCCATCGTCTGCTCCCATCATAGCACCACTATTTCATCTTATCTCCCACTCATTTATCCAATTCCCCTTGTTCGAGCATTGGATTGACCTGTTTGTAGCATTGCACCTTATCTTGTGGGAAGAAGGGGCTAAAGGCCCAAAAGGTAAATGCAGCTGGTAAAAGATAAAATCCTAGAAATAAAACATCGAGATGCTTCACCCAAGGATCCCCGAGAAGGCAATAAAAAGCCTCTTAGCAAGAAACAAGAGGGACCCAAAAAATAACAAACAAGACCTAGTCAAGAGGATAGGGGGTCTCATCACGAGCCATCCTATTAGGTTCATGGGTACCTAACAGTATGACATTGCCACCATCTAGTTACCATGCCAGGGCAGTGATATTTGGTTGCATGGCCAAGGGAAAGGGGGTCTCATCATAAGCCAACCTTCTCATCTTTGTGAAAGTACTTGTGCGTAACGTTGTCAGCTATGGTCACCATGCCAAGGCAGTGTCCTCTAGTTAGCCCTTGAATAAAAAGAAAAAACAAATAAAGAAAATAATAAAGGCAAGAACGGGCTTGGAAAAATTGCATCCATGATGGGTACAACTCTCCTTCTACAAAGGCACCCACAGATAACATTATGTATCTCTGGCTCTCACTCTACCCACATGTCTGGACATCCCCTAGCCACATCACCTCATTTACATGGCTTGGATGAAACCTTCCTGGAGACTCCCCTTTTCTTGTGGATACTAGCCCAATAGGATGTCTTGTCCTTTACTTCAATCTTGTATTGTAGGTTTTTGTAATATCTTTGATCTATTGACCGATGTATCAGGTTTTTATGCATGTGATTGATAATATTAATGATGAAATGTGATTGACATTGTTATGATCCCTGTGACTAATGAGTCCATGGAGGGCGTATTTTTTGATGTGTAGGACCATGCCCGATGGACATGTACCATTTGGACCAGTACACATGGGGAGATGATCAGTTCGGACCTCCATGGGGCTGAAGAGCCCATCAAATGGTTGTTGAGAACCCATCAGAGGGGCAGAGACAGGACAGTGTTTAACCGAGGTTTTACACTAGAGAAGAAGAGGACGTTCCATCAGGGGAACTTTGGCTGAGCCAGGTCTAGGGGGATTGACCCACTTGCAGTGGAACGTTAGCCCCAGATGACCCAGGACGTCACCATGAGGCTTGTTACTTCATCATGAGCATATGGCAAATCAAAAGGGTTGTTGGAAAATGTGGCAGTTTGGAAGAGCCCAAGGAGGGCTAACGTTTGGCTTTTGGATGTTGCACTGGCCCTAAAAAGGCCTAACGTCTCCCTCAAGAGGGCTTGATGTCTCACTTTTTCTCATTTAGGGTTTTAAAAGAACATTTAATGTAAAACAATATTACTTTTGATATTCTGGTCTTGTCGGCCATTTTATGACCTAAAATTAATTAAGGTCATTGATACAATATATATTGAGGATTTTTAGCCTCATTTTGACATAACACGTCACTCACTCATTTAGTGAGGTCTGATTTTAGCGCCCTACTTGGGTAATTTTGCTGGTTTAGTGAGGCGCACTTGTTGAAGGAAGGCATTTCTTGGCATTTTTGGCATTTCTCTTGAAGGAAGTTTTACAACTAGGGTTTGCATGCTATTTCATGGTGATATGTAAGTGTTTTTTCTGCAAAACTTCTTGATTGAATGGTTGTAATCTTATACTCTTCCATATGTGTATAATTTGCTAATCAAAAACCCTAGGTGACAAACACACAAGTAGGTCCTTATTTCATGTCCCCTAAAAGAGAAATTTCCAGCCATTGAAGAAGGAAGAAAGACCCTAGCCATAGCTACACTCTTATTGCTTCTTCTCCCTGAGCTAGCCATACTTTCTGAATTCAAGAAGGAGGAGACGTCCCAGGCCTAGGTTATATACACCTAGGGCCATCCTACTTCTAGGGTTTGGTGATAGAGCCTTACTATAGAAACACTCTCCCTCTTTGCACTCTCTAGTCTTGATTTATATTTCATGCTAGCCGTTTTTCCAAGTTAACCTAAGGAAGGAGGAGAGAGCACGAGGCCTTGCTTTAGCAACACCAAAGTGAGCCTCTTTCCCCTAGGGTTTTGATTATGGGGCCCTACCATAGCAGCACTTCAAAACTCTTCCCTCTAGTCCTTAGTCTTCCTCCTTCAACCCTTGCGTCCTCCGTTAAATTGACTCCATTAACCCTTAGGCACTAATCTTAGACCTCCAGCATTGAAGTGAAAGTGATCAAACAACTCTCTAAACTTTTTGCTAGATTGAAAACTTAACTAACTTCTAACCCTAGGAATGTTGACGTCACCCTTGGTTATTTCATCTTGACACAACAACGTTTCATTTTATATTCAATTGAATGGTGTTTAAAGCATTTATTGAATGAGGAATTGATTGGATATATTTATTGCTACATCATCTTGATATTTATTGGTGGAGTGATATTATTTCATTGTTGTATTAACAAACAAATACTTCTTCAATATTTATTGTTATAATTGCTTATATATTGATATTAGATAGTCTTATGAAGTACTAACCCATTGAATTATAGCTTGCATATATTGGTTTGTTGTTTCTTTTTTCTGGGCAAGTGTTCTTCTTTGGGGCTTCACTTCATTATTGGTTTTTTAGCCGGGACTGTCTGTTTTGGTGGTGACCTGTGAAGGGGGAACTTTACCTTTGTCCTTTTAACTTTTGCCTCTTCAAAACTCCAGGTTACTGGGGACATCTCCCCTAGGCCTAACCTCCCTAAAGAGAAAGAACCTCCCCATTGTGGTGACATTGGGTGGGATAGGTTCCTGTTGCACCAGTTTTTCCCTCTATCTTATAGCCATTTGACCTAGCTACAAACTGTGCGATAACATGGACTAAAGAAGGGACCTCGTGCTTGGTACAAGAAGATAGATGGATTCTTGATGAGTTTGGATTTCAGCAAGAGTGTTGTTGATCCAAACCTATATTATCATATTGTTGTTGATGAGTGCCTAATATTGGTCCTGTATGTGGATGATTTATTCCTTACCGGTTCAGAAAGACTTATTGTTGAATGCAAGAGAGCATTGAATTTTTTTTTCAAGATGAAGATATGGGTATGATGCACTACTTCTTGGGACTAGAAGTATGGCAGAGAACTGATGAGATTTTCCCAAGTCAAGGAAAATATGCAGTAGATACATTGAAGAAGTTCGGTATGATAGAGTGTAAATCCATGCCTACACCAATGGTGATGGATTTGAAGAAAATGAATGATGTTGATTCACGAGAGATTGATCCACAACTGAGAGGATCACTGATGTATCTAGTTAACACCAGACATGATATATGTTATGCAGTGAATGTACTTAGTCAGTTCATGAGTCAGCCGAGACAGACTCACTCGATAGCAGCAAAGCATTTATTGAGATATTTACGAGGCACAATTTGATATGGCCTAAGATATTCCTCCAGTGTATACTTGAGCTTACAGGGACATGCCGATGCAGATTGGATAGGGAGCACAGTGGACCGAAAGAGCACATCCAGTTTTTGTTTTACCTTGGGGTCTACCATGGTTTCCTGGTGTAGCATGAAACAGAGCTTTGTGGTCTTGAGTACTAAAGAAGCAGAGTATATAGCATTGAGTGTGGAAATTCATGAAGTAGTGTGGCTTCACAAGCTTATGACAAATTTATTTGATCATGAGATGGACCCTACCAGTATTCATTGTGATAACCAGAGCTGTGTGAAGCTCTCTAAGAACCCTGTGGTTCATGATAGATCGAAACACATTGAGATAAAATATCATTATATAAGAGACATGGTGCAGAGGAAAGCAGTACACATGCAGTACCTTCCTACACATGAGCAAGTTGCAGATATCTTCACCAAACCACTTTCCAAGACGAAGTTCAAGTACTTCCGTAGGAGACTTGGCCTATTGGAGAATACCTCCCTAGCTAAGAGGGAGTGTTGATGATTATTGCCAAGACAAAGTTTGAGTACTTCCGTGAGATACTTGTCCTGGTGGAGAATACCTCCCTAGCTGAGATAGAGTGTTGATGAATACAGCCAAGATGAATTTTGAGTACTTCTGTGAGAGACTTGCCCTGATGGAGAATGCCTGCCTAGATGAGAGGGAGTGTTGATGATTACAGCTACGTGAGACATCCTCTAGGACATAGACTGAGTGAGTCATCCTAAGAAAGAGCCCATGAGTTGGGTGTTCCCATGAGATGGGTGTGTAGTTCCTCTCTAATACGGATATGGAACAATGTGTGCCCTTGTGTAGGGAATATGCCCATGAGTTGGGTGTGTCGTTCTTCTCTGAAACAGAGATGGAACGTTGTGTGCCCCTGTGTAGGGAATATGCCCATGAGTTGGGGGTGTCATTCTCTCTAAGACGAAGATGAAATGTTGTGTGCCCCTGAGAATGGAAGATGCCCATGAGATGGGTGTATCGTTTGAGATGAAACAATGTGTACCCCTGTGAGGGGTGAAGGAGCCCATGTGATGGGTTTAATGTTCTCCTCTGTGCAGAGAGTTGAGATGATATGATACTCCAGATGATTCTCCTTTGAGACGCAGTGAGATAGAGATCTATTGACTTGGATGTCCATGTGGTTGAGCACAGGTGGACGTTCCCCTATTGGTTGAGCACTAGTGGGTGTGTGATATCCCTTGTTATATTTTCTAAGAGTTAGACTTGCCTGTAACCATAATTGTGATGTAAAGGGTACAGGTCGACCCCACCATAAAGTGAAATATAATTAATGTAAAAGATAATTAGTATTGTAATTATATTATGAGTTATTGAGGTTGGCCCTATTGTGATAATAGACACCACTTTTGATTGTCCAGTCTAATATAAATAAATGTGATTTCCCCATTGAGGAAACACAACACACATGTGAGTTTGGAAATTTCATAAAGTACTTGTTTTAGGGCTGAAGTGCACACCTCTCTTGGGTGCTAGAATTCTTGGTTTTGTGATCACCCTTTTGTGTGCTAGGTTTATGGTGTGGGAGGTATTTCTCTTGAAGAATATAGCAAAGGATTGGTTGGGTTTTCTTCCCTTGTTGAGAAGGGTTTCCTAGGATACTTCTTGTGTACTTGTGCATGGTATTTCTTGCGATCTTGGTTACTGCAAAAAATTGTTTATGGTATAACAACAATTGTCTATGGTTCAAGTAAAATGCTAAAAATGGAATAAATTTCATGCTTGAGCCTAGCCTAGTGAAAAATCAACAAATACCTCACGTAGCTACCAAAACATCAACATGTAAAGGGGGGGACATTTTCACATATTCCTCTTCCCTTGTCCCTTGTATTATAGAAAAAGGGGAGGACTCCATGGCTCAATGTTGTTGGATGACAATAATTCTAGAGTATGTCCCAATGATCCCATTAGTAGAACACAATTTTGGTATCGGATAAACTAAAATTTGTATATTTTGAGTGGGTACTTGTAGGGGATTTTAACATGGTTGAATGGGATGAGAGTTGTGTTGGTGGGCATAATACCACCCTTTAACTTAAATAAAGGTGAATCTTGGAATGGTTGGAAAGGGATGTTTGATGTATCTAACACTTTGGGGGGATAGAAGAAGCATGAATTAGTTGGGTGGTATATTTGGTCTAATATAAAAGTGGGAAATAATTAGATCCAAGTTTGATCTATTATTTTCCTTGGATATTCCAATGGTCATCTCACCTAAATGTATTTAAAATTAAAACAGTTACATTGAGCCTATGCTCAACAATGAAACTATCTTTTTTGTGATTTTAAGACTAGAATAAATAAAAACATACCATTCAAATTCCTCAACTACTACAACATATGAAATAGACTACAATATAAAAGACAGACATAATGAAACATAAATATTTACCCTAGAAACCCATATGGGAAATCTAGCTTTTCACGAAATCTTGTGCCTTCCATCTTCTTCTATTATGGAAATTACAACATATATTACAAATATTTCAAAGCTCATTATGAAGCTACAAGACACTATGGCATTCTAAAGTCCTCTACGATACACTTATGTTTCTCTCCTTTGTTAGCATCTTCTCCATACTCATGCTCATATTATGGAACAACAAGTGGTTAGTGAAAAAATGAACCCTTTTCCCTCCTCCTACTAGACTTATGATAGCTAGAATTAGGGTTAGGCTTAGCATTTTCAAACCCTATTGGAACCTCCATGATGCTTCTAGAAGTTTCTAGTGGATTCCCATGTGTTACTAACTCCCCATACTCGAATTATGGTGAGTTGACATGGTCATCATTTCAACATGTGGGGAATATTTGGAATGTTAACTTTTTCATACGAACTGTATTTTAGGTGCATGGTAGCTCATTGGAAAGAACAATTTATGTCTTAGATGAGAAACCCCTGTGACAACCCTCATTAGGCACCAAGCCCAAAATACATTGTTTTAGACATCAAAAATGTGTCGAAAGTTAACCTGAATTTGAAAAAATAAACACCATCTCTTAGATGTCCCAAATTCTAATATCTTCCATCTAGAGAATCGATTAATTCATATGGTACCTATGTAGATCCATTTTGGATCAAGGCTAAGATTGATAGATTCTATGTAAATTCACATGTTGCTACATTCTCCATGGGTGCCTACATATGCATGTGGATTTGACCATCGTTGGATCAAATAATTTCCATATTTCCACTTCTATGATTCTTGGAACTAATTGTTAGTATGATACTCACTCCTCTTTCAAGTTAAATGTTTCTCTTCTTGAGTTATAAGAGAGTTGACAAGACATTGCAAAGGTTTGGCTCTTGTTTCCTCCTCCAATTAGGGGTAATGATTGCATTCTATGATTTGGAAGGAATCCATTAGTGCACAACCAAGTTTCTTAGGGGGTAGAGAAAGAGGATTGCTAGAGAAAGAAAAGGTAAAAATTCTGAGTTCGAAACCAACTTCATCACTCTAGACAAAGGGTCGAAATAGAACCTTTTAATGAGATAAATAAAAGGGCAATGATCGACTAGTGAGTTGGAACCAAAATGTCAAAATTTTGAAGACTATAAGGAAACAGGGGATAGGGTTAAGGGGCATATGCATTGGATGGTCAATGCGAATGTGCCTTCTAAATTTTATCTTCAACACCTAAACAGAGAGAAAATGAAAGAGGATTTTAGCTCTTCGAGACCCCTATGGAAATCTTACAAAGGATGAGATGGTTATCAAGTAGATTTTTCAAGAACATTTCCAAGGATTTTAACTTCAATAAGAGCTCACCCTTTGCACAATAATTCTATGTGGCATGTCAAGTAGGTTATCCCCAAAAAGGTAGAAACTTATTAGAGGATTTATCTTTCTAGGGAGCTAGAGTTGGAAGAATTGGACATAGTTATGAAAGAGCTCGAGAATGACAACTCTCCCAGTCATGATGGTCTCCTAATGGAATTTTCCAAGAATATGTAGCATGTCATTTAACACCTGTAGGGATAGGTTTGATAAGGTCTATATTGACAATGTCCCCCATACCACCACACTGAGAGATTTAGCCTTTTGGAGGGGCTAAAGGCTCTTTTTAAAAAAACTTGATTTTGGCAATGCTTATTACAAGATTGAATGGGACTTCGTCCTTAATATGCTGGAGTGGTTTGGATTAGGTTTCATCTATCACAAATCAACGGAGACTCATTTTGTGGGACTTTGCATTGGAGACTATCTCTTTAGCAACTGGCATCACATTTTACTATTAAAACATTGAAATACAATTCGCATATTGCATCGTTTTGGCAGTAGCCACACATTATATCTACATAAGCATTAATTAAAATGGGGATTATAGTGGGAATGTTACATTCCCCCTCCCCTACAATTGTGTGTTATCCTTGGTGCACTTTATGTCGATATATGTGTGTGTGTGTGTGTGTGTGTGTGTGTGTGTGTGCAAATTACATTACAATACTTAGAAAATAAAATTCTGCAATTTAACAACTCCAATAGTAGCTCCAACCAAAATCTCATGTTCCTTTCAAATCGCTAACCCATGGAATGCTCCATTCGTTTATCAGAGATAACCCAAGGGATGTACCATTTGTTTATCAGGGATAACCCAAGGGATGTACCATCCGTTTATCCAGGCTAACCCAAGGAATGACCCATTCTTTTATCAAGGTCCCCAACGCAATTGGCTAGGACTCGGAGATGTGGTTCCATAATTTTAGTTGCTCAAAATGGAGTCTTGCATTATATTTTATTCAAGACTATCAAAACAATTGTGGGTATTATGTCCGCATGTTTTATTCATGCTCCCATGTATCATATTCAGGACTTTAATAGGTCCATTGAACCTTTACCATCCCTATGGATTTGTTTCTAAGCACTTTTACTTTCTGGTCCAAGATGTGTACTGGTTCCCCCCGGAAATCCTCTTTGTGCTCCACCTAGATCACATTCCAATCAATTATGTGGTTAGGATAAGGCACATATTTCTTTAACAATGACACATGAAATACATTATGCACTCTCATGGATGCAAGAAATGCTAACATGTATGCAATTGGCCCTATCTTTTCTAATATTTCAAAAGGCCCATAATTTCTTGCTGCCAACTTCGGGAAGCTTCAAAATCTTAGCAAACTTCTCTTTTCCTTCACTTTCAAAAACACATGTTCTTCCACTTTAAAATCTTTGAAAACTCTTTTCCCGTCTGCATAAATTTTATGTCTATCTTGGGCAACCTTTAAATTCTTCTTTATCTCTGCCATCCATTTCCTTTAACAATTCTATCCCAACAATGACTCTATCTGTTGGATTATCCCAACTCACTGGAGTGTTACATTTTTTGCCATATAATGCCTAAAATGAAATCATTTTCAATGAGGCCTGATACCCATTGATGTAGGAAAATTCAACTAAATGAATATAATCTTCCCACTTTGATGGTTGATCCATCACATACATTATAAGCATCTCCTCAATTATTTTGTTAGTCCTTTCTGTTTTCCCATCTAACTATGGATGATATGTTGTACTAAGATTTAAATTTGTTTCAAATCCCTTGAAAAAACCTTTCCAAAAATTAGATGTGAATTTTGAATCTCTATCTGAAACTATTGCCTTAGGCACTCCATGTTTCCTAGCAACTTCTCTCATACAAATTTATGCAATATGTGTTTCCTTGTGTGTGGTACTTACTGGAATAAATTACTTTAGTCAATTTATCCACCACCACCATGATGGAATCATTTTTTTTCATTGTTCTAGGCAACTTAGTAATAAAATCAATTAGAACTACTTCCCACTTCCATTCTGGAATGGGAAATGGTTGTAGCAAACCTGCAAGATGCCTATCTTCAATCTTCACTTTTTGGCATTCTAGACATCTGGCTATGTAATTAGCCACTTCCTTTTTCATTCCTGGCCAAAAATATTGGCTTCTTACTGTTGCAATTGTCTTATGATATCCTGGGTGCCCGACATATAACACATTGTGCATATCCTTTAGCACTGCATTTTTCATCTCATTGGAATTTGTAATGTTCCTGACTTGGCTAGTCTAGGAAACATTGCTAATGTGTGTGTAGGATCAAAGGTTTACATCATATAAATGATCATACAAATAATAAACGCGAAAAAGGACTGCAAAGTTTGTATTATTATATCTCTGTGGATTACAAAATGGTTGAATGCGGCTGAATAAATTGACAATACTCGACTAGATCAATAGACAAAGGATCTTAGCCGGAATACAAATAAGCAACTGCGGCTGAATAAAATAACAAAACTCAGCTAGATCAAAAGACAAAAGGATCTTAGCCGGAATACAAATAAGTAACTAAAAGATAATACCCTGAATATGGGAGCACTGTGGAATCAATCAAGAATGATGGAAGACCTGGATGATATTCCTGGTGACTAGGGTGTGTCTTTCAACACCGAAATCAACCAACTGGTGTCTTCCTCCTTGAATACACTAAACTATCTCTCATGAGATGTGCCTCTTCTCCTCAATGACAAGTCATAATCTGCATAATGATGAATTAGGTCATTGACCCTTCCTTTATAGCTTTCCAAAACCCTAAATCATGTTCAAACCCTAATTCAATGTTGATTTCCAAAACCCTAAATCACGTTGAAACCCTAATTCATTGTTGACTTCCAAAACCCTAAATCACTGTTGAAACCCTAATTCACTGTTGACTTCTATTTTTAGCTCATAATGACTTAAAAGCGCTTTTAACCCTTTTTAGCTCAATGTCACTTTCTGAATATAACACCTATGACTGGAGTGACCTCTAGTAACCTTGTTTACCCCTCTTTGGCCCTGGATATAGTCTAAAATGGTGGTTTAGACCATTAAGTCTCCTCTCTGGAGCTCCTATTTGGAAAGGGACATTACAGTCCTCCCTTACCGAAATTGCTTGTCTTCAAGCACTACCAGTCCAGGGTGCTGCAACACCTGCTCGCTCTCCCAAGTAGCGTCCTCTACTGGAAGCCCTCTCCATCTGATCAAACACTCTCTGATGACCTTGCTCCTCAGTTTCCGCTCCTAGAACTCCAAAACCTCCTCCAGAACTAACTCCAACTGTCCCTCCTCATCCAACGGGGGCAGCTCCTATGATGTGCTAATGAATTGTCCCACTGCCTTTTTGAGGCAAGACATGTGGAACACATTATGAATCTTGCTCCCCTCTGGAAGCTCTAGCTCGTAAGAAACCTCACCTACTTGGCACATGATCCTGTAAGGACCATAAAATATGGGTTTGAGCTTCTCGACCCCACTCTTCTTTAGAGATGACTGTCTGTAGAGTTGGAGTCTCAAGAAAACCAAATCTCCAACCTCAAAGTTGCACTCTATCCTGTGTCTATTTACACTTATCTTCTGTCAGTTTTGCATCATCTGCAGGTTCTCTTTCAACAACTTGAGGATCTCCTAACTCTCTATGATCCAATCCTTGGCCTTGGGAGCTCTTCTCTCCCCGAAGACCAAGTCTACCAAAGTGGGAGCATCATATCCATACAATGCTTGGAAGGGTGTCATACCAATGGACATGTGGAAGGTGGTGTTGTAGTAATGTTCTCCTAAATGTAACCACTTTACCCACATTCTTTGTTTTCCTCCCACGTAGTTCCTCAAATAACCTTCAACCCACTTGTTGACAATCTCGATCTACCCATCTGTCTGAGGGTGATAGCTGGTGCTAGGTGTCAACTCTGTCCCCACCAACAGAAACAACTCTCTCCAAAATGTCCCTATGAACCGATTGTCCCTGTCATTGACGATGTTCTTCGAAAACCCATGAAGTCTGAAGACCTCCCTGAAGAAAATCTCGGCTACCTGAACTGTGCTATACTCTGTCGGTATGGCATAGAAGTGAGAAAACTTGGTCAATCTGTCAACCACTACATAGATACAGTCCTTACCCTGGACCTTGGGTAGACCGATGATGAAGTCCATAGATATACTCTCTCATTTTTTCTCTAGAATGGGGAGTGGCTGAAGTAGCCCTGCTGGAAGAGCATGCTCTGACTTGTTCTGCTAGCAAGTCATGCACTCACTAACGTGTCTCATAACGTCCTGTTTGAGGCCCTTCCATGAGAACCTCTCTCTGATCTGTTTGTAGGTTTTGAAAAACCCCTGATGGCCTACTAGAGGTGAATCATGAATTGCCTTGAGGATATTCTTCTTAAGCCTTGAATCTGGCACCAAGTAGAATCTATCCTTGTAAAATATGGCATCGTCAATGACCCTATACCGGTCATCATGTATCTGCCCATCCATCACCTCACAAGCGAATTTGTTCTTGGAATATTCCACTAACAAGTGGGATTTCCAATCTGTTGAAATCTCCATCAAAGAACATGCCACAAGTCCCCTCAATAGTGCATCAGCCACAATGTTCTTCTTCCCCTTGACATACTCTATGTCAAATTCAAATTCCTATACCTTCGTCACCCATTTCTGTTGGTGCTCGCTGAGGTCCTTCTGCTCAAGGAAATACTTCAAACTGTTGTGATCGGTCTTGACCACGAATTTTCTACCCACCAAATATTGTCTGAACCTGGTCAAGGCATGCATGATTGCCAACATTTCCTTTTCATAAATGGAGTGCAACCTCTCAGGTTGACTAATATTTCGGCTCTCGAATATAATGGGGTATCCTCCCTGCATCAAAATTGCTCTGATCCCTTCACTAGATGCGTCACACTCTAGTACAAATGGCAAGGTGAAGTCTGGTAGTGCCAACACTGGACAAGTGCCCATGACTTCCTTCATGTGATCAAAGGCTTCCTTTGATTTCTCGATCCATATGAAGGCCCCATGCTTGGTAAGATCTGTCAGCGGTGCTCCAAGCTGAGAAAAACCCCGAACGAACCGCTTGTAATAGTTGCATGACACAAAGAAGCTCCTCAATTCTGTCACATTCTTGGGCGTCGACCAATCCAGAATGACCTTGATCTTCTCTTGGTGCACCTGTACCCCCTGTGCACTAATGATGTGGCCTAATTAAAGAAACTTTGTGATACCGAACTCACACTTGGACTCTTTGGCATATAATGATTATGCCTCCATGATGCTCAACACCTCATCCAGGTGCCTCATATTCTCTTTCCATGACCAGCTATAGATCAAGATGTTGTCGAAGAAAACCAAGAATGATTTCCTTAACTAATCCCTAAATATATGGTTCATGCAAGACTGGAATGTAGCAAGTGCATTGGTTAGCCCAAATGGCATAACCAGGAACTTGAAGTGTCCAAAATGACATCAAAATGTCATCTTCTCTATGCCCTGCTCTCGGATGTTGATCTGATGATATCCAGAGCATAGATCAATTTTTGAGAAGAAAACTGCCCCATGCAGTTCATCCATCAACTCGTCAATGCATGGGATAGGGTATCGGTTCTTGATGGTTTTCTTGTTCAAGGCTCGTTAATCAATGCACATCCTCATGGTGCCACCCTTCTTCAGAACTAAGACAACTGAAGAAGTGAATGGGCTACTGCTCGGTCTGATGTGTCCCATTGCCAACAATTCCTTGATTGCCTTCTCTATCTCATCCTTGAACCTCCTAGGATGACGATAGGGGGGGTGATCATAGGTTTGGCCCCCTCCTCCAACTCAATGGTGTGCTCAAACCCCCTATTAGGTGGTTTCCCTGGTGGAATTGCCTCAAAGACCTACTAATGTCGTCCCAATAAATTCTTGATCTTTGTATGGTATTGTTGTTGACCTTCTGAATCCTTTTGAGTAGTGATCAAGCATTCTACGGCATATGCTACCTCCCCATGTCTGAATATCCTCTCCATCCTCTTGGTTGAAACTGTCCTGAGTGCTCTTGTCGACATACCTCTTAGAACAACCTTCTTCCCATCCTGATCTCTGAATCCCATTTCCAAGGTTTGGTAGTTGGTAGTGATTTTTCCCAAGGTAATCATCCACTGAACTCCTAACACCACATCTGTGTCCAATAGATCAACCACATAAAATGTGTCTATCACTGTGTAGTTTCCTAACTTCATCTCTAAGTTTGGAACTCTGTCTAGACACTCCACTGTGTGACCATCTACTACCACAACATCAAACCCCTCAAACTCCTTTTTCTGAAGTGCACGTCTCGATACTAGTGAAGCGTCGATGAAGTTGTGGGTGGCCCCACCATCTATCAAGATGATTTCCCATTGCCCCTGAATAATCCCTCTGATACGGAGGGTATCATACCTGGGAACACCAGAAAGGGTTTCTATGACTCCTCCCTTTGTTGGTTTCCTCCTGTTAGACTGCTCTGGCAGTTGTGGGACTACTGGAAGATGGGCTCCTGCCGGTGTCGGTGGTCTACGGGGAGGTTTCTCCTCTACTGGTGCTGACTCCTCCTCTGAACTAGTGGATCCATTGTCATGCTCCTCCTCCTCACTTTCCACATTGTCTACTGCTACCTCAATATAATGAATCTCTCCCTTGCCCATGCACCTGTGGCCTGGGACCCAAGGATCTCTACAACTGAAGCAAATATTCTTCCTCATAAGCTCTCTCCTAGTCTCATCATCTAACTTCTCCTTGCCCTTCCATTATCTCTGGAATGGCTTCCTGTCTCGATCCCTCTGGGGAACAAATGGTTTGGAGAAATTTTTAGTCTTTGGCACTGAGTCTTCCAGATCTCGAGTGTGAAGGATGGCATCCTGCAAAGTGGGAGGCCTGTATGCCTTCACCCATCCTCTCAAAGGCTCTATGAGTCCTTCTGTGAATGATCAGCCTGGGCTCTAATATATCTGTCATTGCCACGACTACATGCTGAAACTCTGTGATGAACGCCTCTGTTGTGCCAGTTTGTCTCAACTGGGCTAGATCCCTGAAGTGTATCTCGGGATCCTTCTTTTCAAACATGTCCATGAGCCTATCTGTAAACGCCCTATAGGAGGTGATGCAACTATGACCCAATGTCACCAGTCCATGATACCACCACTTGTGTGCCTCACCCTCCAAGTGTAAGGTCGAAAAACTGATGGCCTCTGTCTCAGTCATTTGGTTGAGCTTGTAATACATGTCTAGCTTTTGTACCCAAGCTCTTGCGGTGTATTTGGATGATCTATCAAAAGAAGGGATGGTGAGTTTCCCAACTTTTCATATGAAATCGAGGTTATGCCCCTGCTGCTGTTGTGGTCCTCCCCTCTGCGGCTCTCTAGGGCGGTTCCTGAGTCTGAGTCCACAGTACTCGACTAAGGTCATGTCCTGATGGAAGTCATGAACCAATGTTGTGTACTCCCTCCTATACTATGCAATGTCATCGTCATGAGTGGGTGGCCTCTGTGCTATCGGTGGCGGTGCTACTACCGGGGGTCCCCTCTAGAAACTGGGAAACAAGGGTCTGGGAATCCTACTCGTAGAGGTGTATGTGTGAGAGGGTGATTGGGGTTTACTGCCTGCTCCTGAGTTCCCCTATGTTGCATGTGGGACTTGTGTATCTTGGGGGCCCACACTAGCCAATCTATCAACCACATGTGCCAAGGATTGAGACATGGTATGTTGACTAGCTAACATATCATTGATAACCTGCATGAAAGCTACCTCTGGATCTACGGGGTCCTTGCCACTGCCCTCTGTTCGCTCATATTTGTCTCCTAGCATCCTCTCTGCATCGCTCTCAACCTCACACTCTGCCCTTCTCTCTGCTTCTCCATGTGTCTCTTCCTCTTCCTCTGAGCTAGGAGGAAAAAGGGGAAAATCAGGCCTATGCCTTCTTTCCTGATGCCTATTGTAAGTGACATATTCATCACCTATGTGTTCATGACCCTCTGGGTCTTCTGCTGCACTCATTGTCTTTAGTCACAGGATGACAGGACTAAAGCTCTAATACCATTGTAATGTTCCTGACTTGGATAGTCTAGGAAACGCTACTAATGTGTGTGTAGTATCAAAGGTTTACATCATATAAATTATCATACAAATAATAAACGCGACAAAGGACTACAAAGTTTGTATTATGATATCTCTGTGGATTACAAAATGGTCGAATGCGGCTGAATAAACTGACAATACTCGACTAGATCAACAAACAAAGGATATTAGCTGGAATACAAATAAGCAACTGTGGCTGAATAAAATAACAACACTCAGCTAGATCAAAAGACAAAAGGATCTTAGCCGAAATACAAATAAGTAACTAAAAGATAATACCCGGAATATGGGAGCACTGTGGAATCAATGAAGAATGATGGAAGACCTGGATGATCTTCCCGGTGACTAGGGTGTGTCTTTCAACACCGAAATCAGCTAACTGGTGTCTTCCTCCTGGAATACACTAAACTATCTCTCCTGAGATGCACCTCTTCTCCTCAATGACAAGTCATAATCTGCATAATGATGAATTAGGTTGTTGGCCCTTCCTTTATAGCTTTCCAAAACCCTAAATCATGTTGAAACCCTAATTCACTGTTGATTTCCAAAACCCTAAATCATGCTAAAACCCTAATTCATTGTTGACTTCCAAAACCCTAAATCATTGCTGAAACCCTAATTCACTGTTGACTTCTATTTTTAGCTCATAATGACTTAAAAATGCTTTTAACCCTTTTTATCTCAATGTCACTTTCTGAATATAACACCTGTGACCGGAGTGACCTCTAGTAACCATGTTTACCCCTCTTTGGCCCTGGCTATAGTCTAATGGGGTGGTTTAGACCATTAAGCCTCCTCTCTAGAGCTCCTATTTGGAAAGGGACATTACAGAATTTGACACATATACCTTGCCTTTGTACATGATAATTCCATCTTCTTTCACCTTATAATAATTAAATTTGTGTTGAAAATTACCTTGTTGTAATGCTTCTTTTATTTTCACATAGTGTTGATCTGAATTTGTTGCTACAATAATTTTGTCTTTCATATCTTTCATGTACATGTTGATGGCTGCAATATGCACTTCATGAGCTCTCTTGTTGAGTGCATCAACCACTTGATTTTCCTTGCTCTTTATATGCTTAATTTCAAATTCATATTCACTCAGAAATTCCATCCATCTAATTTGTCTGGAATTTAGTGTTGGTTGTCCAAACAAATGATTCAAACCATAGTGGCATGTACTTAGCTCGATTTTCTTACTCATAAGGTAATGCCTCCACATTTTCAATGCATGTACAATCGCGGCTAACTCCAAATCATGTGTAGAATAATTCCTCTCATGTTATTTTAATTTTCTAGACTCATAGCATACCACATGGTCCCTTTGACTGAGAACTCCACCGAGTCCTTCCTTGCATACACTGATGCACACAAAAAAATCTTCATTTGGATCTGCAATATTCAATATTGGTGCACTTTTCAATATTCCTTTCAACTGTTGAAAACTCTATTCACACTTGGAAGTCCATTCAAATTTCACTCCTTTCTTTTGCAATGAAGTTATTAGACTTGTAATATTTGAGAATCCTTTTATGAATATTCAGTAATAACCGAAAAGACCCATGAATGATATGACCTCTATCACATTCCTTGGCGTTGGCCATCCTCTAATGGCCTCTATCTTCTCAGGATCAACTTCTATCCCTGTTGTTGATATTATATGCCCCAAGTAGTGAATCTTCTCTTCATAAAAGATTCACTTACTTAGCTTAGCATACAATTTATGATCTCTTAAAACTTGCAACACCATTCTTAAATGTTGGTTATGTTCCTCTTTGGATTTAGAGTAGACGATTATATCGTCCAAGAACACAATTACAAAATTGTCCAGGTAGTCCCTGAACACTCCATTCATAAAAAACATAAAGATTGTTGGGGCATTTGATAGTCCAAGTGGAACTACCGTGAATTCATAATGCCCATATCTTGTTCTAAATGTTTTCTTTCTGATGTCTTCTTCTTTTCTCCTCACTTGATGATAGCCTGATCTCAAGTCAATCTTTGAAAATATTCTTGCACCTTTCAGTTGATCAAATAAACCATCGATTATGGGAAACGGATACTTATTATTTATGGTAACCTTATTAAGTTGTATGAAATCAATACATAGCCTCAAGGTTCCATCCTTCTTATTCACAAAAATAATTTGAGCTCCCCAAGGTGACACACCTGGGCGTATATACCCATTTTTTAACAACTCTTCAAGTTGCATCTGAAACAACTTCAATTGTGTTGTTCCCATTCTGAATGTTGTCTTGGATACTGGGGAAACTCCTAGAACCAAATAAATAGAGAAATCAATGTCTCTCTTTGGTGGAAACCCTAGAGTTTCTCTAAAAACATCTTCAAAATACCTCAAGACCAGATGGTCTTCAATGCTTGCCACTTTGTCTTTGGCTTCCTCCTCCATATGGGCTACAAACATTTAACATCCCTTCCTGAAGCTCTTCTTCAACTGCATAGCTGAAATCTCTCTAACATTTATAGCTCTTGAAATTTCTAATGATTATAGTTGCATGAGACATCCTCCAGGACACAGACTAATCGAGATGACCTGAGAGAGAGCCCATGAGTTGGGTGTGCCCATGAGATGGGTTTGTGGTTCCTATCTGATATAGAACTGGAACATTGGACTCCTTTGTGAAGAGAGTTGAGATGATACTCTAGATGATTCTCCTTTGTAACGCAATGAGAAAGAATATCTGATGAGTTGGATGTGTCTGTGGCTAAGCACAGGTGAACGTGTGGAAAAGCCCATGAGTTGGGTGCATCATTTTGATACAGAGATGAAACGATGTATTAGCCTCCTATGAGAAGAGAGTTGAGATGATGAAATATAGATGACCCTCCTATGTAACACAGTGAGAAAGAAGATCTGTTGAGTTGGACGTGCATGTGGATGATCGCAGGTGAACATGATCCTAGTGGTTGAACACTAGTGAGTGTGGTTCTCTTGTGAGACACAGTGAGATAGAGATACATCCTTGTGGTTGAGCACAGATGGATGTGCCCCCAGTAGTTGAGCACTAGTGGGTGTATAATATCCCTTGCTATATTGTTCAAGAGTCAGACTTACCTGTAACCCTAATTGTTATGTAAAGGGTACAGGTCGGCCCCACCTTAATGTAAAAGATAATTAATATGGTAATTATTAATTATATTGTGATTTATTGAGGTCATCCATGTTGTGCCAATAGAAACTTGTGTTGAAAAGTTCATTTTGATATAAATAAAGGTAAATTCCCCATTGAGGAATCATAACACAAGTGTGAGTTTGGAAATTTCAGAAAACACGGGTTCTTGGGAAAAGTGCGCACCTCTCTTGGGTGCTAGGTTTCTAGGGTTTGTGAGAACCCTTTTGTGTGCTAGGTGTTTATGGAAGTGAATGTATTTCTCTTGAATAATACAACAAAGTATTGGATGGGTTTTCTTCCCTTGTTGCGAAGGGTTTCCCAGGATACTTCTTGTGTACTTGTGCATGGTGTTTCTTCTTGTGATCTTGGTTGTTGCAACAAATTGTTTATGGTTTAAGTAAAATGCTAAAACATAATGAAATTAATTCTTGAGCCTTTCTTGTTGAAAGACAAACATGGTTCCAGAGCATAGGTCTTGAAGAACCCATTGCACAAGCATCTACCAGTCTCCTCTCATTGCTGCAGAACCGTACGACCCTCTTAGGGTTTCTAGAAAATTTGTACGACCCTCCTTTCTATGGTGCTCTAGCCCTTAATACTTGGATTTGGGGGCTATTTTTGGCATATAAGAGTACGACCTCCTCCAACACACCTCTAGAGACTCTCAGAGTGAAAATCCAAGCATTTTGAAATTTTGACCCTAGGGTTTCTAGGGTTTTGCAATTTTCTGCAAAATTTTGGCTTTAGGGTTTCTGCAACCCATTAAAGGATTCGTTTCAGCTCATCAGTATTCCTGTAACTTTATTAAAGATTATTGTTGGCAATCATAATCCAAACAAAACCTAAAAGTGCTAGCCTAGCCTAGCCATTAGGTTCTCTAAGTCCAGTTGGCGAGAATTTGTGAAGAAATCCAAAAATATGAAGAACATAACCTTAGTGGAAGATAGGATTGATGGATCAAGCAGCTTCAGCTCCTAGAATTCAAGGCTTCAAGTCACCCTTCAACAATATGAACTTTTGAGTGTGATACAAAAGACTTTACCAGAAACAACTATCGATGAAGAGAAGGAAATAAGAAGGGAAGAAGATGTCAAGGCAAGGAAGATACTCATCTACTCGGTAAGAGATAATCTCTTACCTCGTATTACTAACCTAAAGAAAGCTTATGAAATTTATGAAGCACTGAAAGATATGTTTGAAAGTGACAACACCCTCAGAGCCCTCACCTTAAAGGGCCAACTTCAAAGTACCAAAATGACAAAAGGTGATACAGTGGCTACCTTCTTTATGAAGATATCAGAGATCAAAGAATAGCTAGGTTCCATTGGAGAAATCATGTCTGACAGAGAACTTGTCTTACCTAATCTCAACAATCTTCCAAAACACTTGGAACCTTTTCTTCAAAGAATCAATGGAAGAGAAAATATACCGACTTTTGATTGTTTGTGGATAGATTGTACTCAAGAAGAACTTAGACTCATAAATAGAGGAGTGGAAGACTCCCCTGATGACAACCATGCTCTTGCACTTTAGAAAAATAAAGGAGGAAGATTCAAAAGAAACTTCAGAAAAACATTCACAAATGAGAAGACTCCATCAGCCTTAGGTCATAATCAGAGAAGAGATGTTTCAAAGATTCAGTACTTCAGATGTGACAAGTTTGGACACTATGAAAGAAATTTTCCAACCAGGAAGAAAGGAAGACAATATGCCTCCATCGTTGACATTGAACCAGACCCACCTCAAAAAGATGAATATAAGAGAGATGAGAAGTATTTCCTCTAAAACAAATATAAAGTTGAGCATGACATAGCTCCAAGTAAATTGTTTGATCATTAAATTTATACTTGATTGCATTCTTAATAAGTGAAGGGTATTATCTCTAGTGTGGGAGACCTCATGACTTGGACCATTATCCCTGGTACGCGAGTCCAAACCTTATTGATTGATTATTACGCTAGTCAAGAAGACATAAAAGATCTAGATAGCAAGTAAAAGAAGACATCCATCCTTCAGACTTAAGAGAGAGTTACTTGACTCAGATGGATTTAAATCAAAATGAAAAGAAGGAAGAGACAATACCTTCTCCCCCTTCAACAATTAAGAGGGAGACAAACATCATTCCAGCTGATCCAGTTGCTCCATTTGATATGCCCAGAGATATTGCAGTAGGCCCTAAAAAGGCCTTCCTAGGCTCGAAAAAAAACTCTACAGAAGGCAAAGGAACATACAAATCCCTCAAGGGACATCCCAATAAAGAAAAAGAGATTTTCGATCTACCCTTCAGCCATGAACCACTTCATTGATTATGAGGCTCCCTGTCCTGGAAAAGAAATAAGAGAACAAGTATGGAAAGATGCCATAACAGAAGAATACCAATATATATTAAAGAATGATGTATGAGACACTGTTCTGAGACCAGTAGGGGATTCTATGGTAACTTCCAAGTGGATCTATAAAATCAAGCATGTAGCTGATGGAAGTGTCGAGAAATAAAAATCGAGATCTATGGCCAGAGGATTTCCAAAAACAGAGGGATTTTTCCATGATGAGACACTTGATCCAGAAGCCGAGTTGTTGGATACAAGAAAGATTTTACTTCTGATTTCGTGATAAAGGATATGGGTATGATGCACTACTTCTTGGGACAAGAAGTATGACAGAGGACCAATGTGAGTTTTTCCTGAGTCAGGGAAAATATATAGTGGGGATATTAAATAAGTTCAGTATGACTAAATGTAAATCCATGCCTACATCGATGATGATGAATTTGAAATGATCATTATTCAGACGAGAGTGTTCCATTGTTGATTGTATCACAAATGTATCTGGTTAAACCTAGACTCGATATATGCTATGTAGAGAATGTACTTAGCCAATTCTTGAGTCAGCCGAGACAGACTCACTGGACATCAGCGAAACATGTATTGAGATATCTACAAGGCACAGTTAGATATGACCTGAGATATGCCTCCAGTGTAGACTTGAGTTTGCAGGGATATGCAGAATGGACATAAATTACAGTGGACTGGAAGAGCACATCCAATTGTTGTTTTACCGTGAAGTTTTCCATGGTTTCATGGTGTAGCGGGAAACAAAGCTTTGTGGCCTTGAGTACCACAGAAGAAAAGTTTATAGCATTGAGTGTGTGAAGCAGTGTGGCTTCACAAGCTTCTGACAAATTCACTTAATCATGAGATGGATTCTATGATGATAGCCAGAGTTGTGTAAATCTCTTTGAGAACCTTGTGTTTCATGATAGATCGAAACACGTTGAGATAAAATATCATTTTTCAGAGACATGATGCAGAGGAAAGAAGTACACATGCAATACCTTCCTACACATGAGAAGATTACAGACATCTTCACCAAAATGTTTCGGTGAAGAATACCTCTCTAGCTGAGAGGGAGTGTTAATGACTACAACCAAGACAAAGTTTGAGTACTTCCATGCAATACTTGGCCTAATGGAGAATGCCTCCCTAGCTTAGAGGGAGTGTTGATGATTACAGCTATGTGAGACATCCTCCAGGACACAAACTAATCGAGACGACATGAGAGAGAGCCCATGAGTTGGGTGTTCCCATGAGATGTGGTTCCTATCTGAGACAGAACTGGAATGTTGACCTCCTTTGAGCAAAGAGTTGAGATGATACTCTAGACAATTCTCTCGTGTAATGCAGTGAGAAAGAAGATCGGATGAGTTGGACGTGCATGTGGCTAAGCACAGGTGAACATGTGGAAAATCCCATGAGATAGGTGCATCATTTTGAGACAGAGATGAAACGATGTATTATCCTCCTCTGAGCATAGAGTTGAGATGATGAACTCCAGATGACCCTCCTGTGTAAAGCGGTGAGGAAGAAGATCTCCTAAGTTGGATGTGCCTATGGATGAGCACAAGTGAATGTGATCCTAGTGGCTAAGAACTAGTGAGTATGGTTCTCCTGTGAGACGCAGTGAGATAGAGAGACATCCCTGTGGCTGAGAACGGATGGGTGTGCCCCTAGTGGCTAAGCACTAGGGGGTGTATAATATCCCTTGATATATTGTTCAAGATTCAGACTTACTTGTAACCCTAATTGTTATGTAAAGGGTACAGGTCGGCCCCACCTTAATGTAAAATATAATTAATGTAAAAGATAATTAATATGGTAATTATTAATTATATTGTCAGTTATTGAGGTCGGCTTTGTTGCGCCAATAGACACTTATATTGATAGGTTCGGTCTAATATAAATAATGGTAAATTCCCCATTGAGGAATCATAACATAAGTGTGAGTTTGGAAATTTCAGAAAACACTAGTTCTTGGGAAAAGTGTGCACCTCTCTTGGGCGCTAGGTTTCTAGGGTTTGTGAGCACCCTTTTGTGCGCTAGGTGTTTATGGTGGTGAAGGTCTTTCTCTTGAAGAATATATCAAAGGATTGGTTGGGTTTTCTTCCCTTGTTGAGAAGGGTTTCCCAGGATACTTCTTGTGTACTTGTGCATGGTGTTTCTTCTTGTGATCTTGGTTGTTGCAACAAATTGTTTATGGTTTAAGTAAAATGCTAAAATGGAATGAAATTCATGCTTAAGCCTTGCTTGTTGAAAAATCAACAGGAATGCCTTGAATATTTCCTTGTTTCCCTTCCTCATCAAGACATGTGATTTTCTTGTTGTAATAGTCTAGGAAAACTCGATGTTTTTCCAACCAATCCATGCCAATTAGAGAATCATATGAACCCAATGGTATGGTGTTTAAATCTACCTTTGTGCTAAGTCTATTCATGTCTATTGGGGAATCTTTAACCGACTCATTGATTTTCCTCTTAGCCCCCGTGGCTAAATGAATCAACCAAGATTTCTCATGCTTACTTCTTGGCAAGTGAAATCTTTCAACAATGTTAGCATTTATGTAACTATGGCTTGCTCCAGAATCAATCAAAAATTTTATGGGTTGGTTTTCAATCTTACCTTCCACTTCGATCAAAGGGGATTGATACTTTGTCTGCTTGTTGTCCAAGGCTGCTTAAATCCTTGGCATGATTCCTCCCATATCTTCCATCGTTTCAACCTCCTGAATGGTGTGTACAATCCTCATTCTTTCTCCTTTGTGAGGGCAGTCCCTATATAAGTGATTTCCCTCACATCCCCAACATTGAACATGTTGTTGTCTTGGCCTTTTCCCAAATGAATCTACATTCTTTTTCTCATTTTGGTTTGTTTGGCCTTGCGGATTTGCTTGGAAGTTATTTCTGAAAAAGGGTGGCTTAAAACCTTTCTGCCTTTGATCCTTTTTCCCTTTCATCTTGTCATTCCAAGTCTTTGGAAGACTAGCCTTCCTCTATTTTTCTCATAAAGATGGCTTGCTCTCCTTATGGTTTCTTCCAAGGTCTTAGGGTTATCATATTGAATCTTGTCACTATAGAAGGAGGGTAACCCACTTAGAAACCTTTGGATTTTAACATTCTCATCTTTTATGAAGTCAACATACTTCAACAATTCAAAGAACCATTTCTCATATTCCTCCATTGTCATGGTTTCCAACTTGAGTTCAAAGAACTCTTTCATCTTTATCTCATAGTAATGCTTCGACAAATATTTTTCAAGGAAATATCCTTTGAACTACCTCCATGAGATAATTTTCTCGTCAAGGTTATTGGCTTGATTAAGTTGATCCCACCACATGGCTGCATTTCCTTGCAAGTGGTAGGTGGAAATTCTAGCTTCTACCCACGAGGGGTAATGATGCAGTTGGAAATATTTCTTCATTTCCAACAACCAAGCCTCGACCTCTTCACCCTTTCCGTGTTCTCCATTGAAATTAGGTGGCTTGATCTTCCTGAGTTCACCCTGCAGGATGTCTTCCTCGGACCTTCTTCTTTTCCTTCGAACAAGAGACACACTTGGACTGCTCCCTAGACCTGAACTTGCATGAGATCTTCTGGTGGATTTCCTTGGAGAATGATGGTGTCTTCTCATGCTTCTTGATTGCCTATCATTTCCATGATCATCCCTTTTACTATGGGTTCTTGATGTTGATACTTGTCTAGCACTAACTGCTTGCTTAGTTCCAGAATCCTTGTTAACTTTCTTATGAAACATAGTCAAACTTTGAAATATCTCTTCTCGAGCCTTCATGAGTCTTTCATTATCGTCCCTATAACTCTGCACTTCTTTTTGTTAATATTATGGTAGCTGCGGGAGGTATTTACCCCCATATGTGAACCTGACGAGAATAGAAGACTCCGAAAAGCAAGAGAAACCCTAATGAGTTGGCTAATAACCCTAGAAGCCTTGTCGGCTCAAGAAGATAATTTATATTAGGCTATTAGCCTCCAAGAGAAGAAGTCGGCCAGAATTAATAATAATATATTGAACAGACACATACCCAGAAGGAGAAGTCGGCCCCAACAAACTGGCAGGATTACTATAAATATAGGGTGTCAGTTCTCATTTGACAGCATCTTAGAATTGCAGTTTCCCAGTTGGTGCGCACTGCAGTTGTAGTCTGGTGCGTAGGTTTGGAGGAGGGTTCCAGGTGCAGCTGCAGCAGTAGCTGGTTTCAGTATTGGCTTGGATATCTCTTGGCTAGGGTTTGGAACATCTGATCAGTCTTTTGTGTTGCGCTATCCTTGGGGAGAGATGCGTTGCTCTTTGTTTGGCTATCTAGCCTAGGGTTTTGCTTCCGGAGGAATTCTCAGTCATGGTTAAGGTGCTCGGAGGGAGGCTTCGGCCTGTGGTTGGGTGACGAGGGTATCGTCAATGGTAAAACGAGCACACCATCTTCTATATTCTAACACTTTTTGCAGGCTACTCATAGTTGCAACCTCCTTCCTATTTCTTCTCCCATTAGACTCAGTCTCAACATTACCCATGCTAGTATGTAGACCTCCAATTTCTTCTTCATGGTTGTAAAACCCTCGAGCATCCTCCATGTCTCTAGTTCTCATGTAGGGACTAAAGTCTACTTTCTTGTATCTCTAATTCTGCAAGAATGTACATGTAATATTTTCTATTAGAATTAAGCATATTGCAGAATATCTATTAATTATATTACAAGACATGCTTCATTTCAAATCATGAAGAATATTAATGCATTATTCTAGAATCTGATTCCTTAAATGCATTCTTTTTCGAAGCAACTTTCCAACAGTTGTCCTCCTACCTCAATCTGAGTTCTGAGCGAAATTTATAACAATTACAAGTTGCAATTTCCACTTTTTTTTTGCTACAGAATTCACTTCTATCATTTTTAAAGAAGATATAAGTCCCAATAAAAAATTATGGGTTGACAGATTTCTTCTACTCCTCGCGACCTTCCCCAATGACTATTCATTCACTTCAATCCAAGCTTCGCGCTAGAAGTTATGGTGGAAAAAAAGTGAAGAATTATTCAATAGCGCATTCAACATAGTAGCAACACTCAACAACCTTCTGATCATCTCTTGATTATATCTCCATCATTGATGGGTTCATCACGGATGTAAGTCACATCTCTTCACCACCATACTCTTCACACCCAGAGACTTGGTACTTAGCCATTTTTCCATCTTCGCGGACTCGTTGATGTCTAATTTTATAAGCATCCTTTCATAGGTCCGTCTGAGAAGTCTCGACACTTAGCCATTTTTCTATCTTTCTAGACTCGTCATCTTGTCACATTCTTTTCATATGTCCATCCGAGAAGTCTCCATACTTAACCATTTTTTTTTAAATCTTACCACAATCTCATGGAACTGACAGATGGCTTGCCACATGGCTCCACATCACCTACCAACTGTCATTCCATCCACCATTTATCTACCACTGTGGAAGTACACGTCAACTGACACGTGAACTCTACGTCATGTCGACGTCATCATATTGAAAAATACCTAATTTTTTATCCAATTTTTTTCTTATTTTCTTAATTGTCCCAAGAGACTCAACTTTGCAATTAGTTATGTGGCCACCATTAGAGCTTGAAATTAAGCTCAATACATCCAAATTAGGTATGTGCGTACAATTCGACCCTCCTCCCTCTTCAAATTCACCTCTTGCGCATAGAATTTGTCTTAAATTATTTTGCGAAAATTGGGGATTTTGCCCAATTTCGCCTTGATTCCATCATGGGCACCATGGCCGCTCTGTAACTTCAAATTTTGGCCATATGTAGCCCCAGAACCGCTCAGTTAGAGACTAAATTTTCTCACATTTAATTTATGGCTCAATTCTTCCAAATTATTTGCGAAATTTCTTTAATCCCACTACAATAATTTTGTCCAATGAATTGTAGGCATCCTCATTTCGACATTATGTCAAAAAATTTGCATGTTTACTTTGCAAATTTTATCTTTTTGCTCTGCTAAATGGCCCATGCAGGCTCAGTGTTGTAACTAAGCTCTTATATCACTTTGTAACATACTCAGCCACACAAAACTCTCTCTTTTACTGCTCTGGTACCACTTTGTAATGTACCCATCCACCTAGGATGGGCCACACCACGCAAAACTCTCTCTTTTACCACTTTGTAACGTACTCGTTACAAAGAATCAACAAAATTTCTCTGATACCACTTTGTATCGTTACCCTAGCCCAACCGAGGGACATTATGGTGTGGAATACACATTCAAACGAAATTTATGCTAATTAATTTAATTCATTTACAGTTAACTCATTTCCTGTAGATTCAGCTACAAATTAAAATAGATTTAGCCACTGTCTATAACCACAAAATAAAATCATCTACAACATGCTAATAATCAACATGAAATGCAGTTAAACAACTCATTACAGCAGCATATAAATCGCTTCCAAATGCACATAGTTCATGCACAGCAATTAAACACATAATTTAACACAACAAAAAGATAAAACACTTATCTTTTCACAACAGTTGCGCAATCAGTTGCTTGGGATGGACGTTCCACCCAACCATAGACTGGTTTTTCCAAATCTCAACAGTCAGTCACCCCCGAGCTGAGTCTAGCAATCCACAAAAGAGTGTGGTCTCTCATAGTCCACTCACAACTCATAAAACTCTCAAACCAACTGATATTCTTCTACAGCTATCCTGATTTTCCACCAACGCTCTTCCTCTTGACCTATCCAACCCAAGGAATGTACCCCTTCACCGATATCAATCCCTCAGGCATCTCACTCGTTTATCAGGGTCTCTCTGGCACAAGCAGCGAGGAATATCTCAGCTGAGAACTCAAGGGAAACTGTTGCTAGGAAAGCTATCAACAAACCAACAAAAAACACTTGTTGTTTTAGTGAAACTCACATAGGAGTTCACTCTTTAGGCCTGACAACCTGACTCTTCAGTTTTCTAGCTCCAATTCTCTCCAATTAAGCTCTAGCATGCTCTAGAATTCTCCCTCCATGGTTACATCAGCTTCAAGCTCTGTTTCTTTCTCTCCCCTTGTTTCCCATGCACAAAAACCCCCCTGTGTAAAAATGTTGTCCCCTCCCATATGAATTTCCTCTCTTTGGATTTCCTTTCTTGACTCACACTCTTCCCCAAGTTGATTGTACTCAACCCCCAGGTGCCCAATAACTTTGGGATGTGACCACTCACACCCACCCTCTTACATGTATTCAATGATTGATTTTGGGAACACTCAATCAGAAATGGGAAGGTTCATATACAATTAGCAAATTTAGGAAAATGGGTTAAACTAATATACATGGGTATTTCCCCCTTGGACCCCTCTTGGCCATTATCCTAGACACTCCCCTCTCTTGTGGATTAATTCATCCCTTGTCTCTTTTCCATGTCCATTTAGCATCTGACATCACATTTTATTATTAAAACATTGAAATACAATTCGCATATTGCATCACTTTTCCATTTGCCACACATTATATCTACGTAAGCATTAATTAAAATGGGAATTATAGTGGGGATGTTACAAGCACTCACCTTCTTTCTACATGGATTTCATGCATACTCTTTGAGCTTATGATGGAGTGTCCTAGTGTTTTGCGAATGACTTGGCATGGTTCATCTTGATGAAGATCTATTATTTGGGTACCCTTGCTTGTTTGGTGATATTTTGCACTTGGGTAGACTTGTGATGGGGTTTACTATTATTTTTTATGGAGCATTATCCCATTGTTGAATTCATGGCACATATTTGGAGGTCGACCAATACACATTGCATATTTTGAGGATCCTTCTACCTTGGGCATTGTATCCTATACCTTGAGCATTGTAGCCTTGCATTGGGAGTTTTGGCATGTGCCTTAAGCATTGGAGGAGGTTGCTAGCATGTGGATCTCCACCTATGAGGAGTTTGTTGTTGGAGCACTCACTTACCTTGGCACATATGTATGACATCTCATCATTTATCTCATTGTTTATTGCTAGAGAGGGGTCGTCCCCTTTCCCAAGGTGTTTGTTAGCATATTGCACATGGATTGAGGGGATAGTTGGTGGTTTGGCCCCTCGTACTAGGGGATCTATCTATTTACGCATGATTTGATGGTTGTTACTGTTAATGTTTATGCCATTATTATAGTTCTTTGCATTTCAATAGATAAGAGCATCATAAGAACAAGATCACTGAGAAATACACATCCACAAGAGACACGGCATTTATCCTGGGAAACCCTCTAGGGGAAGAAAACCCAGCAAAAACTTCCTTATCATAAATAACTTATACAATGTTCAAGAGATAACTCAAACCAATATAGAAAGTCCTCCTCAAGAGATGCGCCACCCTTCTTCTCCTCTCTCCAACTTGTAATTGCACCTTACCTCATAAGAGAATGAGCAAGTGAGTTGCGTCTGAGAAGTGAGGCGCTAGCCTCTTATTTATATCAATCTGGCACATGTGAAGAGTCACCATTTGGCAGGGCCGACCTCTCACTCTGGGTGGGTAAACCCACCTTTAATTAATTCTGGGCCTTCCATTATAACTGTTGGGGCCGACTTCTTATTCAGCACTTTGTAATTGTCTGATGACCAATCCGCAAAAGGGGATTTGGTCCTTATTCAATTACCGACATGATTAATCCTCAATGGGGATTAATCCAATAACAATAATAATAATAATGACATGATTAATCCACAATGGGGATTTAATCCAATAACAAAATAATAATAAGAATGCTCTTCGTAGCTACATTATTTCAACAGTTACAGCTTGGAGACCACACTTGTAACCATTGCATGATATTTAGGGGGGGCGTGCCACCTACTTGATCCACATGTGCCATGATGAGTTGGAACTTACATATATTTTTATAGTGGAGTGACTTTTATTGTTTCTCCCACACATGCTACTTTGGAGCTTGAGTGGGTTGCTATATAGAGAGGTCCTCCCACTCTTGGAGGACTCCTTGCATTCCTTCTCATGCATTATTGTTGAGACATCCACTTAACGAGGTTACTTTTCACTCATTTCCATGCTATCATTAGTGACGGTGTCTACTTATGGAGGTTGTTTACTTGGTCTTCCACCTACTTTGAGGACGTATAATTCTTGGAGGATTCATTTGCACACTTGTTAATGTATATCAAGGAATACATCCACCTTGAAGAAGCCACACATGTGGCTTGAGTTGTTTCCTTGGCATGTGTTTCCAAACCATCTTTAAGGAGCACCCACTCTTGGAGGAGTTTGGGGAGTTTGTTGGAGCCTTTGACATAATCCTTCACTCATATAAAGGAGGCAATGTACCCTCTAGCTCTATTTTTGGAGGTTGTTACTAACTAACTCCATTATTTTACTATTATTTGACTTGTCTAATCGAGTTAGTTACTTGACAGATTTATTTCATTGTTTTCCTTGGATATTTTACTATATCTTTTAGGAGGAAAATGTGGATCTCAACAACTAATTTCTAATTTTAGTAAGGAAATTGTTGAGAGGGTTATTTTATTTTTATTCCTTGGAGGACTAACGGATCTAGGAAAACAAATATTTTTGTTTTATTGTATGAGGAGATAGAGTTGAAACATATATAAGGGTTTACTCTCTCCATTTGATGTATGGTTGGATTGGGGGAGAAATCTCTTGGAGATTAATTGAATATCTATTGGATGTATTTGGAGAATGCGAAAATTGCTTAATGGATATGGAAGTCTTCTAAATCCTTATGTTATCTCATGTGGATGAAATATTCTTTGGCCATGGTTATGAAACATTGAATGGGGTAAGATCATTCATTTTCTATTGTATTTATCATTGGGGTGTTCTATATTGTTGCATGTTTCACTGTGCTAGGTTGTATGTGTTATTACACGGTTTGTAGGAAGGATTTAGGTAGCTTGAGTCAAGGCTTAAAACCGGCGTAACAAGAGCTTCCCCACCCACTGTCACCTTGATGGGGAGCTCTTTCTATTTAGGATGGCTAGTCCAAGGGAGACGCCCCTAAGCAATCTGGATTTCGGAAGGGCTAAAGGTATAATGGACCAAGATAAAGATTCCCTTTCACAGATTACTGCCAATGATGAGATAGCCAAAGAAGATATTGTTCCACTAGATGGCACCTGTTTGCGAGACAAGACAAATGAAACTAGAATATGTGTTGCAGTGGTTAGTACTTCAGAGTATTAATGACTATCTTTAAATATATATGAGCAATGATCAAATGCAATTATTGACGAAGTCAATGATTGCTAAACAAAGACAAAGACTTATATTACTTCTTCAATAAGTACACCAAGAGATAAGAGCATTCAATGTACACAATTAAGTCCTTGTATTATATCATAATGCAATAAATATCTCAAATCAGCTCATATAAATAATGTTGTTGCATCACCAATATTGTTGCTACTATAGATGTAACGTCAAGCATCAATGAAGACGATGAGTGGAACGTTTTCTTTAATATGCTTACAAATGTAATTAATGTTGAAATAATGTAACTGCGAAGAGCATTCTTATTATTTTGTTATTGGATTAAATCCCCATTGTGGATTAATCATGTCATTATTATTATTTCTATTATTAGATTAATCCCCATTGAGGATTAATCAAGTCGGTAATTGTAT
>ML793438.1:28051-38345 GCA_009831015.1 Picea engelmannii | reverse complement strand
ATTTCTTTTGAGCACAAATACCCCTATCAAAAGTCCAAGGATCCAGTTTTTACAATTATTGCTCAAAAATAATTAATTAATTAAATAATTAAACCTCCAAACTTAGGGAAATTTAATTAAAAATTAATTAATTAAAAAAAAAAACTAATCTAGACTTGACAGAATTCCACGAAACTTTCTATGATGTCTTGCATGGTCATTTACAACGAATTCCCTATATAGTTACCAAAACATAAGCCCACTAGAACGTTGTTCACCACTTTGGAGGACTTATTGCAAGTGTGAGGGAAAAACTCAAGGGAAATCAGTAAGGCTGAAAAGCCCAACTGATAACCTGAGGATCAAAAACCCTCGGTGAAAGGAACTCTCCCAGTGAACCGATCCCAAGGTAACTGACCTAGACATGACTCATGCAGACCTATTACATTATTAACCCACGCAGGGGTGCGGAAATTCCAATTACAAAAATAAGTGTTGGGCCAAACATTGCCATGTAGAACCAAAGGTCTTCGACAAATATGGCATCTGATGATGCATCTCTTCATGGCACATGAGTTGACCACCGATGCTAAATGGGTGGTCAACAGGCCCATCCGTCTTTGATAATCTAGAACATTGGCAAGCTTTTAATGACAATGGCCAAATCAATTCTTGCAAAGTAGCAAGGAGTTCTCCGAATCTCACATAAATTTCCTAGCCAGATCTATGAATTTGAAAGTCAAAGACTTGCCTAAAGACACCCTCTTGAGAGGATGCGTCCCCTAGAAAGAATATTTGATAGACATGACATGTACAAGGGAAAACCTGTCATAGATCAATCTGATGAAGCCTTTGAGTTCAATATCGGCTCAAAGATCGAGCCAAGAATGGTAAATATAGGAAAGAGAACTACCAAGGCCAAGAGAGATAGCATACTAAGCCTTATTAGGGAATATAAAGATATTTTTTCTCGGACATATGATGATCTAAAGGCTTACAAAAGAGATGTTATTCAACATGTTATCCCTCTCACTGAGGGAGCTAAACCATTTAGACAAAAACTAAGGCATATTAATCCCAAGTTAGCCTCCCAAATCTAGAAAGAACTCCAAAAGATGGTCGACACTAGGATCATAACCCCTATTAGGCATTCCTCTTGGATGTCCAACTTGGGTGTTGTCCGAAAGAAGAGTGGAGATATTCGATTATGTGTGGATTTTAGAAACCTGAACCAATTATCGCTCGAGGACAATTACCCCCTTCCCAACATGGAACATTTGTTATAGAGAGTCACGGGTGCCAGAATGATGTCAATGTTGGATGGTTTTTTGGGATACAACCAGGTCTTGGTAAAGAAAGAAGACCACCTTCACCACTCCTTAGGGAACCTTTATGTACTTAAGGATGCCCTTTGGCCTTATGAATGTAGGATCCATGTTCCAGAGAGCGATGGATTTTTCCTTTAGAAACCTGATAGGGAAAATCATAGAGATATACCAAGACAATTTAACGGTTGTTTCTAAGGAAAGGAATGCACATGTTTTGTACCTTTGGAGGATATTTGAGCATTGTAGGAAGTATGGTATTTCTCTAAATCCTAAGAAATCAATCTTCGATATTGACAAAGGGAATTTATTAGGACATGTGGTTTCAGAAGGTATTTCAATCGATCCTGAAAGAATCAAATCCATTAAGGATATCTGTCCCCCAACTAACAAGAAGACCTTGCAATCATTCATTGGTAAGATCAACTTTATAAGAAGATTTATCCCGATCTTTCCTAAAAAGGTCAAACCAATGAATTCTTTGCTAAGGAAAGACGTTACATTCAAATGGGATGATGTTAGCATAAAATCCTTTGAAGATATTAAGGAGGCAATTACTACAATCCCTGTCTTGGTTAATCCTGACTATTCACATGACTTCATAATATTTTCATCCGCTTCTCAAGATACTATAGCCGGAGTGCTCTTACAAAAGAACAAGGATGATTATGAGCAGCCCATTGCCTTCATAAGCAAAACCCTTGGAGATGTCGAGCTAAAATATTCAATCACTGAGAAGCAAGCCTATGCCCCCATCAAATCCTTGAAGCACTTTAGGATCTATGTTGGTTACAATAAGATAAAGGCATATGTACCATACCATGTTATTAAGGATGTCCTCTCCCAACAAGATTGCCTTGGAACTAGGGGGAAGCGGGTGTCAAAGATTCAAGAATATGACTTAGAGATTAAACCCACTAAGATCATTAAGGGACAAGGTTTGGCCAAGATGTTGACAGAAAGTAATAAAGAAGCCATAAAGATGGGAGAGAATGACCAACTCAACGTAGTTGTGAGCGAATTAGAGCACGATGAATGATACTCTGACATCATATATTACTTGAAGAACCTTTCACGCCCCAACCACTTGGTAGATCATAAAAGAAGAGCCTTGAGGTTGGAAGCCATGAAATATTGTCTGACACAATATGGTCTAGGATGGAAGAACCCTGATGGAATTATCCTTAGTTGTGTGAACAAAGATGAAGTTGATAGATTGGTTAAGGAATTCCATTCAGGATATTGCAGTGGTCATTTTGTTTCCTACACCACCGCCCATAAGATTCTGAGAGATGGATATTATTGGCCTACGATTTTTACTGATACCCATCACTATGTTAGGTCTTGCCAGCCTTGCCAATTCTTCTCAGAAAAACAACGATTGCCTACTTTTCCTTTGAAACTAGTTGTTGTTGAACCACCTTTCCAACAATGGGGTCTAGACTTCATTGGTGAGTCTAAGGATAACTCCAACAACAAGTATCGTTGGGTTTTGACTGCTACAGAGTATTTCACTAGGTGGGTAGAAGCCATCCCAAAGAAAAAGGCAATCAAGGAAGTCATGATGAGTTTTCTTGAAGACAGAATAATAACAAGGTTTGGTGCCCCTTCCAAAATCACTACTAATAATGCAAAGGCTTTCAACACCCTTGCTTTAGCCAATTTCTGCAAGTATGGAATTGTCTCATCACACTCATCCAATTACTATCCCCAAGGAAATGGATTGGAAGAATCCAGCAACAAGAATTTGATGAACATTGTCAAGAAGATTGTAGGAGAAAACAAGAAGGCTTGGGATAGTAAGATCAAGTATGCTTTATGGGCAGACCGTATCACGACTAAGACTTCCACAAGAAAAACCCCGTTTGAACTTGTATATGGATTGGAAACCAAACTATCCATCAACCTCCAGATCCCTACCCTCCAATTCGCAGAGCAATATATGACTGAGGGAGAGGCCTTGCAAGGGAGGATTGACCAACCTATAGAACTAGATGAATCTAGAAGAAATGCCTTAGATCAAATGGCAAGGAACCAAGAGAAGATCAAAGAAACATTTGATCATAAGGCAAGGGAAAGGAATTTCGAAGATGGTGACCTTGTGCTAGTGTGGGATAAGAGAAGAGAAAAACCAAGAATACACAAGAAGTTTGATAGTCTATGGATTGGACCCTACCGAATTGAAGGAAAATCTGGTGCTAATTCCTTCATGTTGGCCACACTTGAGGGAGAGAAGCTACCATTACTTGTTAACTGCTCCTATGACTGACCTACTTCATGAACCTCATGAAAGACAAGCAAAAAAGACCCCCATTTATGTTTCAGATACGCTGGAAGACGAGAACTTTGGGTTACATTGTAAATATCTGAGGCATCGCCACTATGATTGCACTCCTGAAGCCTTTGATAACATAAGCCCAGAATCATGGTTCACTTCAGAGAATTCCTCGAACTATAGATCTTCTAGGTCTTGGGGCTATCGGCATTCTCCAATTCTAGCTTCCACATCTCCAGCCATCATATAATAGCAAAGTAAACAACAATGGCATGCATTGGACAGGTATAGTTGACCAAACTCTAAGGAAGACAGAAATGCCCAAGATAAAACAAAGCGATGTCTGTTTGATTGATGAACAACAAAAGGAAAAGGTACAAGCAAAATATTAAAGATACTCCTGAGTCCTGTTTACCTTGAAACTTGAGCAGGAGAAGAATCGGAAGAAAGAAATTCGGTGCAGGCATGCAAAGGATCTTTATGTGGATTTGAGTGCCTTTGTAAAAGACAGGTGTAATACAAAGTCTTCCCATGTTTTTAGTATACTCCTCTGATCCACCTTTTATAGCTCGGGAGACTGCTGAGTGCACTGCTCGTACTATGACATCTCAGGGAATTGCCCAGCTACTGGAAGAAAGTATGTTACCATCAATTATCCTAGCACTGGCTCAAGGACTGCAAGACTCTAATGACAGTAGAAAACAAAGTATAAGGATTGGGTTGAATGAAGAGATGGATAGTGTTGGAAAGCACCCACTTGTGACATTCATGAACAATCTTGTACTCACTATCCAAATAGCCCTGTGTGACAGTGTTTCAGAAGTTCACAATGATTCCTTTGTTGACACAACAAATAGTGATAGCCTTGCTCAATCTGAGGCCAATGGTTGGAATGCTAAGACGAGGTCAAGACTCAAACCAACAGGTGATAATACTGTTCCCTTGAGCAGAGAGGGACCTTTAGACCAACTTGTATCCAGGGCATCAGTTCAACTGGATGGGGAAATCAATGTATGGATTGTTGGCTGTCCAGCGTCAAATTTGAGCTCAGGCTCGGGTAATGACTGCAACATGAATGAATGTGTCATCATGGTGAATAAACCTCCCTCTCCCAAGCCTTTGTAGTAATCTATGCAAAAGGTCATTAGATGTTCAGGTGTAAGATCACAGCAAAGGGATGTTATCCCTGTTGAAAATTCTATCTATACTACCTCTCCATCACTTTCACTAGACAATGCTCAAGTCCCTGATTTTTTCACACAGCACCCTAATCTTGTTTCCAGGGATTTTGTTTCATACTCAGAAATATTTCAAATGGAACAATGTTGGCTCAAAAGAATATTAAATGAAGATGAATCTGATCCCACTAGGTCTTAGGAGAACACATAGATGAATATTGCAGAGTTTTATGTTTTTGAAAATGCAGTGGAATATGCCATTTTGGATGCAAGAATTGTTCTCCCACCTATTTTCTCTGAACCTTGCAGGGCTAAAAAGGGACGGACTCACTGTATACAAACTAGTAATGGAAGGCAAAGTGTTGGATCAAATGTTTCACTTATACCCCAGATTGTACCAGCTGTCAAACATGAGCATGCTGGTCTATTGATGCTTGAGATCAATCGGGATGCAGAAATATGGATGCAGATTTTCAACAGCAATCCTCTAGCTAGCACAACAGGTTGTATTACCCCATTGATTGATACATATCTGTCACATACACTGTTTAATGCAGACCTACACCAAGTATTTGGACAGCAGCGTGCAGCTGGAAGAGAATTGATGATAAAATGAGGAGATGGTCTATGGTTTAGCAGTGATTATAGCAGTCCCATCCAAAGGTGCATAGAGGAGTCATGCAGCAGCCAGTGCCAACCTTTGCATCCACTTAATGGTATTTTTGAACCCAAGTCCATTCTCATCCCAGCAGTGATGGAGATGCCAGCCTATGAACATTTGAATTTCAATGTTTCCCTGTTTTGGATGATGACCAAACACAAGGGGAGAAACTATTGTATTGATGAGATGCTAAGATGGTTGCATTGGCTCTGTCAATTTTCACATGCATCTATATGACTAATTTCAGATCTGAAAATTGCTTCCTAGTGATTCAACAGTAAACCCTAGCTGTTATCACTGAACAACTTAACACTGAAATTATGACAGAAAATTTACAACAGCGGAAACATTAAGATCTGAGATAAATCATTTACACATTTGAGACACAAATGTTCTTCTCTGTAAATGTCAATTTCAGAAATTTTCTGACGGCAAAAACCAGCCTTCCTGACAACCAAAAAATCACCAAAACCGAGGACAAAACCTGTCCTCATCAATTCAGAAAAATCAGCAACCAAACTCAGCAAAATTTCTGAAACCAACTTCTTGCAAACCTGCTGACGTCACTCAGCCGTACTGCTGATGTCACCTAGCCATACAGACTTGTCCGTACTATTATGTCACATGTGCGACCTGTTTTTTCTGCTCGCACATGCAGCCTGTTTAGGCCGTACCACACATGTGGCCTGGTGTATGGCCTACACGTGTGGTCCATACAGTCCACACGTGCGGCCTGTTCTCTGCTGCAACTTCTCTCCCTCACACGTACGGCCTCCCTTGCCTCACACATGTGATCTCTCTCCCTGCCAAGAACAGAAAATAGAAAAAGATTGCCTAGGTGCAAAAATTCCCTCATTGAAATCTCCATCCTCCTAGCACAAGTGTTTACTCACTTATGCCAACTTCATAATGTCACAATGAGATGTCACAATCTCCTCCTCTCTTTTTATAGGAGTCTAATGAGTGAGTTTAGGAACCCCTCCTTAACTCAATAATTAATTAGAATATTTTATTCTTCTTTGTGGGTGTGAAACCCCAACACAAGCCCACAAAGCCCATCATCTTGTCCCTGAGACCCTAGCCTCATTCCAAGGCTGATTTCATTAAAACGAAAGGTTGATCTGGTTCCAACGAAGATTCCCACATGCCTGACACCTCGGCCTCTTGTGGGAATACCTCCCGAAGCTACAAAAATCAACACTCCCTCTTAGCGAGGGAGGTATTCTTCACCACTCCTAACTTGTCTCTGCAGTAGACAAACTTCCCCTTCACTGGGGATTTGGTGAGAATATCTACAATCAACTCATCTGTGGAAATGTGTTGGAGTTTCACAACTCCCTTATGTACCCTGTCTCTGATGAAGTGGTATTTGATCTCAATGTGTTTCGACCTGTCATGAAACACTAGATTTTCAGAGAGTTTGATACAACTTTGATTGTCGCAATGAATCATAGTAGGCTCCAACTCCCGACCAAATAATCCTGCAAGAAGCTTTCAAAGCCAAATAACTTCACAACTCGCCAAGCTAGTTGCCATATACTCTGCCTCTACTGAGTTAAGTGCCACAGAAGTCTCTTTCCTATTGTACCACGAAACCTCTGTTGATCCCAAGCTGAAACAACCATCGAAAGTGCTATTCCTGTCAACTGCACTACCTACCCAATCTGAGTTTGAATATCCATGCAGCCTCACTCCATTTCCGACATATCTCAGACCAAATCCAACCATACCTCGAAGGTACCTGAGCACATGTTTTGCTACAACCCAATGCATCTGCCTCTGTTCTACCATGAACTGACTCAAGGTGTTGACAGCAAAACAGATATCTGGTATGGTATTAACCAGGTACATCAATGACCTAATCAACTGCCTATACATCGTGGGATCCACCCAATTCTGAATCTGAATCCCCCAACATATTCAGATTGGTGGTCATATGTGTAGTCATGGACTTACAGTCCATCATCCCAAATCTCTTTAGTATCTCAACTGCATACTTCCCCTATCCGAGGAAGATCTCGCCTAGCTACTGCCACACCTCTAATCCAAAGAAGTAATGCATCAATCCAATATCCTTCATCTCGAACTCTAAGGCCAACTCTTTTCTGCACCTAGTAATGAGCTTTTGAGCTCCTATAAGAAACAAATCATCAACATATAACACCAATATGAGAGGATCCTTACCAACTTGTAAGAGATATAGGTCGGGGTCTGCGTCACTCTTGGTGAAGCCCAAGGTCTGCAAATACCCATTAATCTTTGAGTACCATGCCCTAGGTGCCTACTTGAGTCCATACAACGCCTTCTTCAACTTGCATACATGGGATTTCCTCCCATGTACCTCAAAGCCTTGAGGTTGCTCTATGTATACCTCCTCCTCAATTACACCATTGAGAAATGTTGTCTTCACATCCATCTAGATCTTCCACTTCATAACCAAAGCGAGAGAAATAACTTTCCTGATAGAAGCATACCTGGCCATTGGAGCAAAGGTCTACTTGTAGTCCACTCCCTCTTTCTCGGAGAACCCTCTTGCCACGAACCTTGCCTTATACTTCTTGATACTGCCATCTAAAGTATGCTTGATCTTGTAGAACCACTTGGAAGTCACTACAAACTTCTCTTTCGATCTTGAAACTATGTCCCACACATCATTCTTCATGATGGATTGGTACTCCTCCATCATGGCATCCTTCCAAACCTTTTGGCCTGCTGCTTCCTCAAAACTCGAAGGCTCGGAATCAATGATGTTGCTCATAAGGGCCACATAGCTGGAGAATCGTTGTGGAGGCCTACTCTCCCTAAAGGTGCCTCTGGGAGCTGTGTGCCCCTCCACATCCTTCAAAGTATCTCTAAGCCATCTAGGCCTCATGTCCTCATCACTGGGAGGATCCCCTGGATCCACAAATTCCTCTGACTTCTCATGATCTAAGGGTTGCTCCTTTGTATTGGATAGTCTTGTACTTGTCTCAATATTTGGAGCCTCCTACTCCTCACCATCTGTTGTGTACTCACGGGACCTCCTGAAGGCTAAGTCCTCCTCAAACCTGACATCTTGACTAACCTCAACATATCGTTGTCCTAAAATGTAGATGTGGTAGGCCTTCAATGTCTCACTGTATCCCACAAACACGCCCTTCTTCCCATAAGGTTCTAACTTCGTCCTCTTCTCCTTAGGAACATGGATGTAGACGAGACAACCCAAGATCCTCGAATGCCCTATCTCCAGTCTCACTCTTGTGAATGCCTCCTCAGGAGTCTTGTCCTCCAAGATCCTATGAGGACTCATGTTCTGAACATAAACTGCAGTGTTGCACGCTTCTGCCCAGCGCATCATCGGTAGATCTTGCTCATGTAACATTGCCTTGGCCGCCTCAACTATGGTCCGGTTCTTCCTCTTTGCAACCCCATTTTGTTGTGGGTTGACAGGGACTGTCAACTCCCTCTTAATCCCTGCTTCCTTCCATAAGTTCTTGAACTCGTTGGAGGTATACTCACTCCCGTTATCTGACTTCAAAACCTTGATCTTCTTCCATATCTGATTCTCTACTAGAGATCTAAACTCCCTGAATCGACTAAAGACTTCATCCTTGGTCTTCATGAAGAAGATCCATGTCCTCCTAGAATAATCATCAATAAAGGTCACGCAGTACCAACAACCACTTGCAGATGGAACTGGCATCGGTCCACATACGTCCGAATGTACTAGGTCCAGGATCTCTTTGGACCTACTATCACTGCTTGGAAAAGAAACCTTGGCATTCTTGCCAAGTGCACAACCTCTGCATACTCTCTGGTGATCGGTTCCAAACTCTAGAAGACCTGTAACCATCTTCCTTAATACTAGCAGCACCTGGTGATGTAAGTGTCCCAATATTCTATGCCAAAGCTCGCATAGATTATCATTGTCATGTACCAGGGCTTGAGCCGGCTGACCAGTCATCTTGTAGAGACTGCCATCACGAGTACCAATGACTTATGTTGAGTCAAGACTCGATCCCTTAGGCCAAACAAGAACCTGCCCATCTACGAATGCCACTGCATACCCTCCATCTCCATGGCAGAGATAGAAAGTAGGTTCTTCTTCAGTCCAGGTACGTACAACACTTCACTCGTCTTGAGGGGCTTTCTGAACTTCAGCCAAAACAAAGTTGTTCCAACTCACTTGACTGCATACTTGGAATTATCACTAAGTTCTACTTGCAATCATAAGTTTTCCTTTGTCAAACTGATGAGTGATTTTTGTGATCATGTCATATGACAAGAAGCTCCACTATCCACTAACCAAGTCTCCATAGTGACCTTCCTAGAACAAAAAATTTGCACACCTGTGTCTCAAAGTATGACTCCCTCTCTTTCCTTCAAAGTTCAAACCTTCAGCTCTGATACCATGTCAATTTTCACATGCATCTATGTGACTAATTTAAGATCTCAAAATTGTTTCCTAGTGATTCAATAGTAACAGGGTTACCGAAAGCTTCCCCCCCCCCGCTTCGAAGCCCTGAAGCTCGATCTGGAAGGGTGTGTCCTGGAAGCTCCCTCTGAAACACGACTCAACTTTTCGAAGCACGCTTTGGCCCCCAAAAACTCGATTCCTACCCATTCGGAAGCGCCTGCCTCTGAAGCACGCTTCAGAGGGCGCTTCACGCACGCTTCAAGGGAAAATGCGCACGCTTCCGTGGGGACCCGCATCTTCAAGCAAAAGTTCATTTTTTTTAATTTTTGGAGTTAGTGTGGGGCCTAGCTTAGGCTTAGGGTTGAGGGAAAAGAATGAGGAGAATAAAGGAGCTCTTTCCCCTCTATTCTCCTCATTCTTTCATCTTGAGCTTGGAGGAGAGAGCAAAGGAGAGGTTGAGAGTGCAGATTTGTGAGAACT
>ML793438.1:10536-27951 GCA_009831015.1 Picea engelmannii | reverse complement strand
TATCTATATTGATGTACAAATATGCATGTTTTCATATATTCTGCAGCTAATTTGTCTTTCTACATATTTTTTTGAATATAAATGCAATATATATAAAAAATTATATATATATATAACAGACGCTTCCCGGACGCTTCGCTTCCAAGGATTTTTGGAAAATAACGCTCCCGCTTCTAGCAACACTGAATAGTAAACCTTAGCTGTTATCATTGAACAACTTTACACTGAAATTATGACAGAAAATTTACAACAGTGGAAACATTAAGATCTAAGATAAATCCTTTACGCATTTGAGACACAAATTTTCTTCTCTATAAATATCAATTTCAGAAATTTTTTGAAGGTAAAAGCCAGCCTTCTTTACAACCAAAAAATCACCAAAATCGAGGACAAAACCTGTCCTCACCAATTCAAAAAAATCAGCAACCAAACTCACCAAAATTTCTAAAACCAACATCTTTCAAACCTGCTGACGTCACTCGGTCATATTGTTGATGTCACCTGGCCGTACGAACCTGACTGTACGATTATGTCACACATGCAACCTATTTTTCCTGGTCATGTTTAGGCCGTGTTATCGTGCAATTTGTACTTGCCCAAAGCCAAAGGCAAGTGGATACTGAATTGACGTAACAAGGAGGATGACCTATCACTGTCACCTTAATAGGAAACCTTTTTCTATTTAGGAGTATATCACAGTACCCCAAGGGAGACGTCCCCAGTGATCCGGGGGTTTGAGAAGGATAAGGTAAAAGATATAAGAAAGTCCCACCCCTCTAACAGGTCACCCTCATCAAAAGTTCCAAAGTTTTACTGAGATGAAGCAAAAGATAAATTAGGTGTACCTGCCTAGAACAAGACAACAAATAGAAAAGAAATGCAATTTGCAAGTACCATATGATGTCAATGATTCATAAAACCATAAACTTCTGAAAGATAAACAAGCTGATATAGAACTGAAACAATGTAAAGATTTACAACAGCAATGAATATTTAGCAACAACCACGACAATTATGCCTCAATAATGCTTAAGAATGACAAGAAATAATAGCCTTAAGTTGACAAAATGATAATAGTTGTCAGAAACAATTATGGCAATGTCTAATCAACTTTTAATCTTGCTTTTAGGATGAATTTGTTGTTGTTATAGATGGCTGTAGCAATATTTTGCAACAGCAGCAAATTAGTTAGTGAGTTAGTCTAGCTTAAAGTTAGTAGAAGTTAGTAGAAGTCTTAGGGAAGATAGTTTAAGAGTTGTTTGGTCAATCAATCACTTGTGAGGAGTGGACTAGTGCTTTTTAGGGTAATGGAGTCAAGGTTAGCAGCAGCAACTCTTAGAGGAAAACAACAATGATAATAGATAATCTAAGGGGCAGATGAGATGATTGAGGTGTTAGTAACCTAAGGCCTCAATGTCTAAACCCTAGAAGGAATGATTGCTAGAAAGTAAGTAACCTTAGGCCCTAGCGATTTCCTTCTTCCTTAGATTAAATTTGAAGTAAAATGTATGAAGCAAATGAAGTAATGCTACTAGAGTGCTACAATGGTAGGGCTTTAGTGTATACTTCAAAATAAGTGTTCTCTAGCAATTTCAAATAGGTGGAAAATTATAAGGAAAAAGATAGTAACATATGTTTTTCCCCTAGTGTTTCAAACTAGCAATTTCATAATCTTTGATATGAACAAGTAAATTTACCATAACCATTCAAAATAAAATAAAGAAATGCAGATTTACTTACTTGATCTAGAATAATCTACAACAAACCCTAGTTGAAGACTTTCCACCATGAAAAGATGCAAAAATACACCAAGATTAGCCTCTCCAAGAAGTTGTGCACCACTTGATTTCAGCCAATAACCCATAAAGAGGGCCGAATTTCAGACCTCACACTTGTGTGAGTGAAAGATGATGAAAAAATGAGAGTTTTATCTCTCTATTTATACAATATCAATGACCTCCAATGAAAATTTAGGTCAAAAAAGGCCGACATGGCCAAATTACATCAAAAATCCAATTTTTACATAAATTCAAATAATTAAACCCTAAAATGTGTAATAGAGGTGATGTCATGCCCTCTTAGGGTGACGTTGGGCCTCATAAGTGGGACGTCAGGCTCCATGAGTAAAATGTTAGGCCTTCCAAGGCCTCCGGCCACACGTGCCACCAAGCACACAACTATCTCCATCATGTCCATCTAACGTTGGGTGACATCTAGGGTCACAACGGTGATGTCATGGGCCTCCCAAGGACAACGTTCAGGGGGGGAGCAAGAACCCCCTAGGTCCAGGCCTACCAAAGTGTCTTGGTGGAGCGTCCTTTTTCTCTGGTGCAAGCCTATGATGTCTCTATGCCCTTGGATGGGGTCACAACATCCATCTAGTGGGATTTTAGCCCCATGGAGGTCCGAGCTAATCATATCCCCACATGTACCTGTCCACCGGACATGGTCCTGCAGCAACAAGTACGCCCTCCATGGGCTCATAAGTCACAGGGATCATAGCAATGTCAATCATGTCTAATAATTAAATTACCCAAACATGTGCATCAAACCCCCCTTTACCTAGACAAATGCTCAAAGACGTTATGCAGTTTAACAAGCCAGGTTTGGAGAGGGTCTCAAGATGTCCTATTGGGCTAATCCTCCTCAAGTTTGGGGTGTTTTCCAGGTGAAGACAAATCTAGGTCATGTAGGTGTATGAAATTGTGTAGGAAATGTTTGGGCAAGGGGTGCAGTGATAACATGGAAATGTAAGTCTTACTTGTGGGTGCCTCTATAGAGGGCAAGCTGCATCGTGTCATGGATACCATTGTTTCCTGTTATCGTGCAGTTTGTAGTTAGGATAATGGATGGATGAAAAGAGATCAAACTGGCGTAACTGGAACCAATCCCACCCAATGTCACCTCAATGAGATGGTTCTTTCTGTTTAGGGAGTTAAGGCACAGGGGAGACGTCCCCTGTGACCTGGGGTTTTGAGAAGGCAAAGGATTGTAAGACAAAGATAAGTTTCCCCTCACAAGTCACCACCGAGCAGATAGTCCGGCTAACAGCCAATAAAGTATAACCCAAAAAAGAGAGATGCACCTGCCCGAGACAAAGCAACAAGAAACTGATATATGCAAGCTTGCTCACTTGGTTAGTACTTCATATAATTAATGACTATCTGATATATGTAAGCAATTGAATAATAAATATTGACGAAGTCAATGTTTATAAAATAGCAATGATATATATAATGTCACTTCTTCAATAAATGTTTAAGAAAAACATGGCATTCAATGTAACAATCAACACTTCATTCTAATAATGCCCTTTAATAACCATTCAATTGCTCATAAATAGGACGATAGTTGCACAATGAGGTTAATAGCAAGAGATGACAACAGCATTCAATTAGTAGGGGTTAGTTTTAAGCTAGGGTTAGAGTAGTTAGGGTTTCATTCAAAGTATTGAGAGTGGTTTTGTGATCAAGTTTACTCAAGACAAGAGGTCTTTTAGATCAGTGCCCCAGGGTTAATGGAGTCAAAAGTAGAGAACACAAAAGTTGAAGGATCAAGTGAAAATAATAGGACTAAGGACAAGAGGGTTAGACATTGAGGTTTTGCTAAGGCAAGGCCTCAAGGATGAAACCCTAGGGGAGAGAGGTTCACTTTGGTGTAGGGGAACTAGGCCTCAGTGCTCTCTCCTCCTTCCTTAAGTCAAATGGCAAATGGCTAGCTCAGAAAAAGGCATAAAACTAAGACAAGAGGATCCGTTAGGTAACATGTTTCTATGGGAAGGCTCTACCAGTAAACCCTAGAAAATCGGCTCATCAAGGTGTAGAAGGACTAGGCCCTGATGCGTCTTCTTCTTCTTAGCTCAGAAAAGTAAAACGGCTAGCAGATGAAGAGGGGGAAAAGAGTGTAGCTAAGGCTAGGCTCTTTCTCTCTTCAAAATAATGGCTAAAAATATCTTGACGGGGACATGAGACAAGGACCTACAATGTGTGCTTGTCACCTAGGGTTTATTCAGCAAATTTATAACAATAAACGCAAGAAATAACAATACAACCATTCAATCAAGAAGTTTTGCAGAAATTTACTTACATTTCACCAAGAAATAACATAGCAAACCCTAGTTGTAACACCTTCCATCAAGAAATGCCAATAGAAATCCAAAAATGCCTTCCTTCAACAAGTGCGCCTCACAATTTCAACCAAAGAACCCAAGTGTAGCACAAATTTCAAACCTCACTAATGAGTGAGTGAGATATGATGAAAAAATGAGAGTAAAAACCCTCAATTTATACAATACCATGACCTAATTTTACATTTTAGGTCATGAAAAAGGCCGACAAGGCCAAAATACTAAAATCATATTGTTTTACATTAAATGTTCCAAACTAAACCCTAATCAAGCTAAAGAGAGACGTCATGCCCCTTTTAGGGAGACATTGGCCCCTTCTAGGGCAAATGCAGCATCCTGGAGCAAAACGTTAGTCCTCCTTGGGCTTCTCCAACCTGCCACACGTGCCAACACTGCCAAATCTGCCTCCCAAGACGTCCACAAGGCTGAATGACGTCATGATCATCATGGGTGACGTCCCAGGCCTTCCAAGGCCAACGTTCCACTGAAAAGGGAACAATCCCCCTAGGTCAAGCTCTATCAGGGTGCCTCTGGTGGAACGTCCTCCTCTTCTCCGATGCAAAGCCCGTGATCCATCTCTGTCCTGTCTTTGCCCCCTGATGGGGTCTCAGCATCCATCTAGTGGGCTCTTCAGCCCCATGGAGGTTCAAACTGATCATCTCCCCATGTGTACCGGTCCAAAATGGTACCTGTCCGTCGGGCATGATCCTGCACATCAACAGCTACGCCCTCCATGGGCTCATAAGTCACAGGGATCATAGCAATGCCAATCACATCTCATCATCAATATTATTAAACACGTGCATAAAATCCCTAATACATCAGTTAAAAGCTCAAAGACATTACACGAGCCTGCAATACAAGTTTGGAGAAAATGACAGGGCGTCCTATTGGGCTAGTGTCCACTAGAAGAGGAAAGTTTCCGGAAGGGAGCTCATCGGAGCCATGTAAGTGGGTGAGGTGGACAAAGGATGTCCTGGCAAGTGGGTGCAGTGGGAGCAGAGGATGCAAAGCTTTACCTATGGGTGCCTTTGTAGAAGGCGAGCTACACCTATCCTGGATGCAAATCTTTCCAAGCCCATGCCTTTTATTCTTTTATTGCTTAATTCTTCAAGAGGCTAATCAGGGGACACTGCCCTAGCATGGTGATCAGTGGTGACAGCATTACCCACAAGTACTTTCACAAAAATGAAAAGGTTGGCTCATGATGAGACCCCCTTTCCCTTGGCCATGCAACCAAGAGTCACTACCCTGGCATGGTAACCAGTCGGTGGTAATGTCATATTGCTAGGTACCCATGGACCTAATAGGCTGGCTCGTGATGAGACCCCCTATCCTCTGATTAGGTGATGAGACAATTGAGGTGCATGGTTTGATTAAGGGGTTACAAGTACACTTAGCAGCATTCCCAGATATCATGATTGAAATGGATATTGTTGTAGTTGATGTGTCAGATACTTGGGGTATGTTGCTAAGCAGAAAGACAGCTGCAGATTTAGGTGGTAGTTTACAGATGGATTTGACTTATGCCACCATTCCAACTCCAAATGGGTCAGAGTTTAAATTGAATAGAGAGTTGGAGAGGAAATATTATGTGGAAGATCCTAGGAAAAATAAGAATGGACTTGTTTTTCGGGAAGTAGAAATGGGATGTTATGAGGTAGAGCATACCCCATGGTTTACTAAGATGGGACTTGATAGCAAAACCCCAAGCACTTGCAATGTTTGGGACCCCATGGATTCTTTTGATGGGCTTTTTCGTGAGGAAAATTTGGACAAGACAGATAATAATGTGCCTCCTTTAGAGTCAAAGTCTGAGTTGGATTTATCAGTTGAAAATGTGTCATCAGCTCAACCTGCATCAACAAAATCAGTTAAATGTCAGAAACGGTCAGATGGGATTCTTGGGCCATACCCTCCTGGTTTTGCAGCAATTGGGAAAGTAAAGAATAGAATAAGTAATGAGAATCTGATGGAAATTATTAGGGATGATAAGGTTAATAATAATAAAGTGAAATACACCATCCCTACTAAAAGGTATGCCAAGCCTTTTAAGGAAAGATTAAGTTCACAGACTTTGCACTTGGCACCTATGGAAAACCATCAGAAATATTTTAAGGGGAACTGCCCCAAGTGGCCTAAGGATAGAAACTGGGATTCATATGAAAGGATAAACAATCGGCATAAAGTGTATCAGTCTTCCAGCAACTCTTCTCAGCTAGTGGGACGACGTGAGGTCAGACATGCTGGTGAAAGGGCCCCTCCTTGAAATATTTCCTCATGTGACGACTTGGTGTCCAAAGGGACACCCTCTGTAACGTATCTCTAACCCTTTTTCCTTGTATTTTCAATTTTGTATTATTTCATTCATTATGTCAATGTGTACTTAGAAATTTTTCTGTAGTATAGATTTCATTTATTGTAAAATATTGATGTTGTATTTTAGTCATTTCATTATGTAGATGTTATATATAGCATTCATTTGTTTTATTATGTATATATGTACTCTTATGTTGGTTATTGGTAAGCACTCTGTTTTGTAGGTGTTGGATTCTCGTATGCTCTCTGTCTCATGTGAGAAGATCGAACACACGTCCCCATGTGGAGCCAGATGTTGACCGCCTCTCCAACATAGGGGGGTCAACTCCATGTGCCATGAAGAGATGCATCATCCGATGTTCATTTGTCGAAGACTTATTTGGTTCTACAGAGCAATTTCGGCCCCAACACTCTTTTTTGTAACAGGAATGTCCGCACCCCTGCGTGGGTTAATAATGTAATAGGTCTGCATTGGTCATAGTTCAGTCAGTTACCTTTGGATCGTTTCACTGTGGGAGTTCCTTTCACCGAGGGTTTTTTATCCTCATGTTATCAATTGGACTTTTCATCCTTAGTGATTTCCCTTAAGTTTTTCCCTCACACTTACAATAATTCCTCCAAATTGGTGAACGGCGTCATAGTGGGATTATCTCCTGGTAACTATTATAGGGAATCATAGTAAATGACCATGCAAGACATCTTAGAAAGTCTCGTGGAATTCCATCGAGTCTAAGTCAGTTTTTTTTAATTAATTAATTTTTAATTAAATTTCCCTAAGTTTGGAGGTTTAATTATTTAATTAATTAATTATTTTTGAGCAAAAATTGTAAAAACTAGGTCTTTTGACTTTTGATAGGGGTATTTGTGCTCAAAAGAAATGGAATAGCACCCCCTACATCCATAGACCAAGTTTCAACTCATTTGGACAACTTTTGCTATGGGTTTGTCCACCCGGAGTGTCAATCAGTCAATAACTACAATTTCAATTGCTAAAGTCCAATCATGGAAAAATTGTAAAATTGTAATAATGAGTTAGAAGGATGATTTAATGATGGAATAAAGTTAGAGAGGGTCTCCCTAACCTAAACCTACCCATCCAACCTTAATTTCACCTTTTAATTACCCTTACCCCCTCACCTCACTCAAAAGTTACACTCCCCTAGGGGGATTGACGTTTTTCCTTGGTGATGTGATGTTGTGACTTAAGTGGGGGGCCCTCTCATGTGATTTTCCTCCCTTTACCCCCCACGTCACCTTCCAAGGTGATTTCACACCCCTTCCATCATCTACTTCACTCCTCTCTTTCCCTCATTCCCCAAAATTGCGCCCTCCAAGGAGAGTTACGCCCCCCTCTTGTGGATCTCCAAGAAAAAATCGTTTTTTTTAATTGGGGCCTCTTCATCTCCCTTGGCACGTATCCCATAGCCTTCCCACTACACTTTTGCTTGATCCCAACACCTCCCACACCATCTACACCCTAGATCTACTTCTCAAACCCTAAGTGGTGCGCCCTAGCCTAGGGATCTCCTCTTTTGCTTGGTGTTGGACACTTGGCATTGATCCAAGAGGGGTAGGTTTGCCTCTCCAAGTATAAATAGATCTCTTTCCTCACTCCCAACTCACCATATCTTGAGCTATTGCTATGCTACTTGATTTTCCTCTCTCTCTTTCTCTCTCTCTCTCTCTTTCCATCATTTCCATTCTTTGGCTCTTAGGGTTTTGGAGTAAGTTTTCTCCAAGATCCATTTTCTTGAGTAATAAAGAGAAGCTTTGGAGGACAATTGGAAGAGTTATGCACATGCTTGTTCTTGCCACACATATGAGGTAAATTTGTTTGGATTTGGTTGGTGATTGCACACATTGGATCTTAGGTAAAATGTTACTTGGGTAGATCTACTAATGCACATGCTTGTACATCTATATATCTTTCTTTGATAGATAGGATTGAAATGTCATCTTGTTAGTATATGCAACATATTATCTCGTGTATGCACATCACCTCTCAAGTCTTGCAGGTTTAGCTTCAAGGGTTTCATTGGGAATGCAACAAGGAAGATTCTTCCCTTGAAACACATACAAACTCCATACTTTCTCACTCTTTACTCTTCTTCTTATTGTTGTTCACATTCATATATATTTCAGCTAGTTTAACTTAACAAGATAGGTCATTTATATCAAATTTTATCAATTTTTCTTAAGAAAAATTTTTGCCCTAAAAAGGCAAAAGTTTTTCTTCACTTTGCTTGTTGTGTGTAGCATTTCCAACAAGAATACCTTGTTGGTTTTTGCAGGTTCAGATCTGGTTGAGAGGGGTTTTGGCTACCCAAAGGCATCCACATAACACTCAAAGACCCCCCAAAGGGATTGGTAGCTATTTTTCAACCTTCTTTCTCTTTCTCTAGCTTCTTGTGCTTATTCTCCTTCATTTCTTGCTGATTTTAGTAGCTTATAGCTTGGGAGAAGGATTGGTACGGCCTACCTCCCACGTGTGAGCTTGGATCTAGATCTAGCTTAGAGTTTTTCATCTCAAAATCACTTTCCTAAGTTAGGACGTAGGGTTAGTGAGCTTCTTGTTTCCCTTGCTTGCTTGCCTCTCTTTCTTCTTTCTCTTGCTTGCCTCTCTCTATTTCTTCTTCCTCTTTCTTCTTTCCTTTTCTCTTTCAAGCATTCTCTAAGTCTAATAATTGCCTACCTATTGAGAGAGGAATACCCCAAAGGTAAGGTTAGGGTTTAATATGGGTTATTGATCTAAGTGCTTAATGTTTTGATATATTCTAGATCTAGATCTCACACATAATCAATCTCTAGCTTAAGCCTATTGGGCATAATCAACTTAGCTAGATCTATTTGCATGCTTAAGCTCCTTAAAGTTTAATCTTTATTTTACATGCTTAAATCTAACCCTAAATGTTTAAATGCTTCAATAAGTTAAGTGAATGGTGTTTTTTTTTCATGCATTAATCTTAAGGCCATTTGCCAACACACTTGAAGTAATTCTTATGGTTAAGTTGATGGTGTAGGCAAAACACTTAAATCTTATTTCTCACACTTAAATCTTCTTTCTCGATGCTATTAATCATCTTAAGATAAGTGTGTTTCTTTTCAACTTGTTGGCAAGTTGTTATTGCCCCTTGTGGTTTTACTCCTTTTCTTTGCAAGCTACATATTGGTGCACTAAGTAATTTGCTCTCACATAGCTTATATGTGTTAATGTCTTTCATTTCATAAGCTTAAGAAACACATTTTAAGCTGAAGTGAGTTTCGGCCAAAGCACTAAATCACATTTTAAAAGTGTCATAAAATCTTTAAAACACTCTAAAATACACCTAAAAGTCTACCTAATTCATATATTAACTTAATAGACTTAATAGGGTACCTTAGACCACCATCTTCACCATCTAAAATGGGTATTGAGGAGGGCAACGGACGGTAATAGGCCGGGGACGGTCTCACGGCACAAAGGAGTGTCATTTCCATAAAAACTCAATGCTTTGGGCTAACTATGACAGCTAGGGTTGGCCTCGTTGCCATACTATCCTGAGCATCCAGCAGCCATTCGGCAATAGGAGGAGGAGGCTTTGCTGAAAATCTTAATAAAGGTAATTAAAACTTGATAATCTTAAGAAACCTTTAATAATACAACCGTGGACTAAAACATCTAAATACTTTGTGGGTTTAATAACTAAGATTGTGGATAATCTTCATCATCTTAGAACACTTGTGCTTAAATCTTTAAATCTTCTTTGTGGATGTGTCGATGACATGTTGATGATGATCTCATAAATGTGATGATGCTTTGATCTCCTTATATCCTGCACACAAATACTTAAAAGTGGTTAGCTTGCTTTTTGTACGTTAGCATTCTTTACTTGTAACTCTTGTATTTAATATTTGATTCAATTATTCTTTTGTAAGTATCTTGTAATCATATTTGTAAGGAATCATCCTTTAACTTTAGTTGACCCCCTTGCCCAATCTTAGGCACTAGTCTTAATTGCCCTAGGAAAAGGCTTGCTTAACATACTAACCTTGCATCTTGCATTGCTACCTTAGCATCTTAGGTTAGAATTCCCTCCAAACCTTAACAAACTAAAATCAACTCCTAGAACTTAACTCTAAAACTTAACTAGAAACTAGGGACTACCCCCCTTGGCTTCCCTAGGAGTGAGCCTAGACGGAAGAGGTTCCGGTCAAAGTGATAGCGTGGGCTGTGAACCTAGGCTTTGTGCCTCCAAGGACACACTAAGTGAGACGGACTTAACTCACGTTTGCAAGTGTGTATTCGGACAGCAACATGCCAGATTGCCTAGGTGCAGAAATTCCCTTACTAAAATCTCCATCCTCTTAGCACAAGTGTTTACTCACTTATGCCAACTCCATGATGTCACAATCTCCACTCCTTTTATAGGAGTCTAATGAGTGAATTTAGGAACCACTCCTAAACTTAACAATTAATTAGAATATTTCATTCTTCTTTGTGGGAGTGAAACCCCAACAACAAGCCCACAAAGCCCGTCATCTTTCCCATGAGGCCCTAGCCTCATTCCAAGGCCGATTTAACTGAAACAAAAGGTTGATCTGGTGCCAACGAAGATTCCCACATGCCTGACACCTCGGCCTCTAGTTGGAATACCTCTCGAAGCTACAAAAATCAACAGGCTCTATGATTTCTCCTAGCAATCTCATCTTGCATATGCTACAGTAGGGTACTAAAAGAATAAGGTCCCTTGAGCATTAGAGTAGCATGAATAAGACCCTTGAGCACTAGATTTTGTTTCATGTTGTCATTGGCATTGATAGCCAAATTTTGATGTAATAAACTATGTAAATGTAGTGTTTAGGGATGTTGACGTAGATCCATCCCACCACAGTATTACTTGATGATGGAGGTCAATTCCTAATAGGTACATGACGACATTCGGAGGTTTTCATGCACTCCCAAGAAGAGCACATGTCCCCGAGTTGGAGCCAGATGCTACACCTCATTTGGCATGAGTGTTGTACTAGTGAATTTCTTCACTACCCTTGGGATTTTCATCACAACGGCCCTTGGCTAGTTGGAGAAATCACTTGGTTCCATGGATGATGATGAGCTAGAGGTCTTAATGATGTATTGATTGACTATATGATGGTTGTACTTGAGGATGTATAGCTTCGTTTGGGCATTGCATTGTCTTCATCTTGATCTTTGGCATTTTCACAATTCCAAAGGCAGTTCACAATTCCCAATGCATCTTAACAACTCTCGAGGCAATTCATAATTCCCAATGCATCTTCACAACTCTTGAGGCAGTTCACAATTCCCAATGCATCTTCACAACTCTCGAGACACTGGTCATAATTCCCTAGGCAGTTTTGGGATATTCTCCATGTATCAGGACCTCTCATGCCATCCCACGTCTCAAATCTTGGAGCACTCAACATATTTGCACATTTGGAAGTATGTATCACATATTTTGATGGGACGACCACCTTGGAGGATGCATTGGGGCTTATTTTTGGCATGTGTGGACCTACTTGGCTCTCCCTTGACTTGAGGAGGTGGTTGACATGATTTGAGGAAGATGATTACACCTTGGAGACCTCACACATAACCTTTGGAGCTTGATTTGAGGAGTCATCCACTCTTGAGGTTTCTACTTGTGGTTTATGGAGATTCTTCACCTTGAGGCTTGGAGAGCTACACGTCCACCTTGGAGAAAACTTAGGTGGCTTTCATGACCTACTATGAGAATCTCGTTGAGGATCTACCCACTTGGAGGCCTTTGGAGGCTAGACATTGTACCTTTGACTCGTCCTCTTCCCTCTTTGATGGAGACGTCCCTCTCCCTTGGGTCTATTTCACTTGGAGGATTGTACATGTGGCTTGACCACCTCATTATTTCATGTATTTTTTACTAGATAGTTGAAGGAAATCATTTTTATCTCTCCCTAGGCTAGAACTAAGGATCTCACATGAGATATTATTATTCTATTGTAAAGGAAGTTGAGCTACACTCTATATAAAGAGTGGCCCTTCCTCATTTTCACTCATGGTTGGATTTTTGGAGATTCCACTCCTTGGAGCTTATTTGACATATCTTTCTTGGAGGATATGGTTGTGTAAAGGTTTCTTTCTTTGTGGATGTTGTTGCCAATTCTTGAAGCTTCTCTATCTTGTTCTTATTTGGTGCATAAAGATTGATGGTAAAATGCTCAAGTCTTCTACAAACTAACTAGATCGATCCATTGAAGGGTAAAATCTACCAATTGGAAGGAAGACGCTTTGGGGTAACTCCTCTCCTTTTCCTTTTGTTAGTTTGATAGTTATTTGGTGCCTTGCTTTGTCTATCCATCTAGGAACCCTAGCAAGAAGTATTGAGTACATTTATCAAGCTATAGTTGATCTTGTTGGTGAAGGTTGCTCCCTTGAGGATCCCTTCTTGTAGGAACTTGGTCTTCATTGCTAATCTTGATTAGACAAGAGATTATTCTTCCTCATTGATTCTAATCTCTTATTCCTAATCTTTGAATGAAATAGACAAATTCTTAAAAGGGGTTTTCTTCTTGGCTCCATAAGCCTTTTTAATTCACCTTGACTCCATCACCCTTGTTGGATTTGGCACTAATTTCTACTTCCTTCCATCACCTCTTTTAAAATCCTAAAAAAAACAACCAAAACATTGTTTTACTAAAGCTACTCTCACTTCACATTGTGCCTCATTGCTTAGCTTTAGTAATCCTGCTAGGGATACCCCCCTTGATTCGAAGGAGAGTCAGCCTAAAGTGAAGAGGATACGTTTCTTAGGGGACATTGGTGTCTGTCCTAATAGTTCCCCCTTGAGTTGTACCTTGTGGATTAGGGATTTTATCATTAAGTCCAATTTGGGAGATAATAGTGTTCATTCTCCATTCTATGTTTCGTTGTCGATTAATGATCTATTGCTTCATAACATGTTGAAATCTGATGCTTCAAGTAATTATTAGGGTCCTACCCTAACCTCCCTACTTTAGGATACCTAGGAGTTAGTTAATTGTTGTATGTGGCCATCCTCATTGAATAAGGCCCATTGGATGGTAGTGGATAGTTATTAATGTAAAAGGGTCCACTTTATAAGGCCCACTAGGTAATCGGTACCCATTAGTAACGAGACTACAAGTAGTTAGGTTTTTTGCTATTGAAAAGCTATTTAAAGATATAGGAGATTATGGAATGTTTGTCTTGTGTTGTGTATTTGTAGCTCTGCTCGGTGAAAGGCCATCCCACCTTAAGAGGAAAGTGAACATTGTTTCCTTCTTCGGATTATTTTAATACAAGGCTATCTTTTATATCTTTCATATCATTATCTCTTGTATCTGGTTAATGCAATTACATTCTCTGTATACTTGGTTGTGTTTCAAGTTTAAGGGTTAAGGAACACTAGAAGTGGTATTAGAGCTCATTTTCTAACCAGTTTGCCTCTAAATTTTAGTAGAATTTATTTTCAAGCTAGAGATGCATTTTGACGTCTTTAAATAACACAATGAATTGTCGTTCAGTGGATAAAACTACAGTTAGGGAATAATACATGCAGAAAATACAACTGGAATCACTTTGTTGGAAACTCTTGTAACCCTTGTTGGTACCCCTTTGAGTAGTATCGCATCAGACAACACCTGTATACGAAATCTCACTTCCACGTACCTTTAGGTATATCAAAAGTTACCTAGGTATACCTAAAACCAATTCTAGATCAATTGATCGAACGTCTTGTCGTTATAGTACACCGAGAACAACACTCAAGGATATCACCCTCTAATACCTGGGTAATCGACTCATATGACTAAGGGCACAATTGAGCCTCCTTAGTTACTGCCTTGAGATATTGGGTCGAGTACTACTATTGGACCTTGCAAGTATATCAAAGAGCTATAGCACCTGAAACTCCTCTATCTCTAGGACCCTGCAAACCCTGGCTTCTGCAACCAGTCAGCAAAATTCCTAATATTTTGTCCCCATAGTAATAATCAACCAGGAGTAATAATCCCATAGCAATAGTACTCTCTGGGTCCTACCAACACCATTGCGGGAGACCTATCTCAAAATATTCCTTGTGGCGTGTTGATCGCATGGGTATACCTCTTAAGTAACCCTTTTTGAGTGGACCCAATAGTACAGTGATTTGGGGTATATCTGAACAAACTCCTTCTACTGATCATAGTGAGATAAGTGGAGAATAACACTTACACAAAATCTTTGGTGGTCCCATGGTTCAAACTTGCAACATGGCCAACTTGGAGAACCAACAACAGGCCCCACCCTCTTCGAACCAACAACAGGCCCAACCCGCTCAATGTCGAACTATAGCAAAAAAGGTTGTTAACATTGAGTCTACACTCCATGTTATGAATGAAACAGTGAAATCCCAAGGAGAAATCTTGAGAATGTTAGGAGACCGCTTGAATCTCAATATATCATATCCAAACACTGATCCAACCAACGAGGAATTTCCAACCCACGAAACGCAGGCTACACACATGTTTCTAGATAACCCTCACCCACACTTTCAGGATCAAAATTCATGGCATTGTTTTTCAAAGGTCAATATGAACAAATTTGATGGGTCTAATCCCTCGAGGTGAGTTACCCAAATGGAAGACTATTTCTCTCTCCATGGAATTATTGATGACCTACACAAACTAAAAGTGGGGCTCTTATATTTGGATGTCGAACGTTGGCAATGTTGGCAATGGTATAAAAAGGATTATAAAGGCTACATTGCCTAGACCCAATTTGTTCAAGTACTTTATGCTCGTTTTGAACGTGACACTCACCATTTGGGACGCCTGACAAAATTACACCAAATCGACAGTTATGAACTATATTACTGACTTTGAATCCACACAAAGGGCCTATCTGATTCATTTTTTAAAGAATCTTTCATCAGTGGTCTCAAAGAAGCAATTCGAGCACATGTCATGATGCAACGCCCAAACACATGGTTGGAAGCTTGTGACAGAGCTAAAGAAGCTGAGATAGTGATCAATGCACAAACCAAGAGACCTTTATTTACCACTCGCCCTAGCCCCCCTGTGGCAACTACCCCCAGCTCAGACAACTCACAGCCAATCTGCATCCACAAGTTATCTCCCGAAGAGATAGCAGAACGTCAACGCCTCCATCTTTGCTATAATTATGATGAGAGATGTTTCAAAGGGCACAAATGTGAAGAACAAAAATTATTTCAAATGGATGTATCTCCAGTTTCCACTTGTTATCTAGTATGACCCAATCCACACCCAATGAAGTCACCAGATGAGTCAAAAAATAAATCAATAAACAAAAAATTCACCATTGTCATTGTAGTATTCGAGGATTGATGATGTCCCCGACAACAACGCCAATTTGTTATCTCTCAAATCTACTCCAAGCAAACCTATGAAATAACTATGAGTAATTAGCCTATGGTCACTGCTAATTACTCCATTGTTTGGACTAGTGCTTTTCCAATCAAGAGTGGTGTTCCTAGTGATCATGCACTATGAACACTTAGGAAATCTGCATGGTTAGTACAAGTGATCAGCACACGAAGTATTTTTCCTTGATATGAGTGCAAGCAACCAAGGACACAAGAAAGCTTTAGTTAAATAATATGAGAGAGATTCAAGTTCACAAAACAGCTACACTATGAATGATGAAAGAATAGATGGATGTGCACCTTGAGTGAATATAACATCAAAATAAGGGCACTAAAGCAACCCACACCAATGTAACAAAAGCAAGATTATTCAACCAACAGAATTGAAGAGCTGCAACACATGGCATAATCAAACCCTATTTTGTATTGACCAAAAGACAGTTTGCATCATGATGACAAGTACAAAACTGGCTGCATAACAAGCTTTGCACAGAGTGGGGGCAACAATGAAAGAAAGATTGGAAAAGACGAATGACAAGGTTGGCTGGCTGTAAACTGTTTGGTCCTTGATCTCTCTGGAAAATCTGCCCTATTCACTCATCTCTTATAGAACCTCAAAAATCCAAACTTGTACGCCCTAGCCATGCATTAAATAACAGCCATCCTTCACTTGTAACTACTGTTACCTAAACATGCACACAAAAACTGCCTAAAATAATTAAAAACAGTGCTGTTATGTGGCTGTCTATTGTCTGCTACAGCACCTAGATCTCACTATTTCTGGAAACCGTGTGTTCTATCTCCAAGTAATCAAAAAAGGCGTTGTCTAAACATTTGACTTTTTGAAATTTTTCACCAGAATCCAGTGAAACAGATCTTGGTGAAATCACCATTTTCTGTTGTTTAAATTGCATTTTTGAATGCATAAATGGATTCAACACCCTGAAAAACCCTCTGGGCACTCGAATTATACAGACTCAATCACTCAAATCTTGAGTTCCAACAATTTTTGGCCGGATTTCAGTGAAAATTGATCAGAAAATATGCCCGTAAAAACTCCAAAAAGCCGAACGTTTAGACTATGCGATCAAAAAATATGTAATCTCCAGCTCTGTTTCAAGGCCAAATCTATGGAGAAATATGCTGGGAACCACTAAACAGCAGGGTGATCTGCTTGTTGACTATCACTACGCTGCCATTTGTCAAGTTTTTAAGAAGAAGACTGTCGTTAACTGACTGCTCACTTACCCAATCTGCCAGTAAGTCTCACTATAGCCCTCCTACAGCCACAGATATGGCTTCCCTGTCCACCCAACCACTAAGATTCCCTTGAATAATTGTGGCTCAATGCAAACTCTCAACCAAAATTCCAATTATAAAGAGGAGGTCGACCTAGCTTTTAAAACGGCAAGGCTGCCTTTCTAACAATAAAATTCTTAAAATTAGCAGACATGTCAAAATAGGAGTCCAAGTTATCTCACATGCAAACTGAATTAAGAGGATGAATAGGTCCAAAATAACAAAAGCATCATGCTTTTAGTTGACCAAAGATAGCAAGTCAAATTAGGGTTTAGGTTGAGCAATTTTAGCAAG
>ML793437.1:312599-335642 GCA_009831015.1 Picea engelmannii | reverse complement strand
TATCCCTTCATTTGCTGGATAATAATAAAGGAAGGACCTGGCAATTTCTCTGGTGGATGTAGCCCACACTGGGTGAACCACGTAAATCTGTGTCTCTCTTGTATTGTGTGTCTTCTGTGTTTTGTTTCTGCATTTGTTTTATTATTGCTCCGCGGTCCAGTTTTTCTAACATTTAGTAGGAAAATGAAAACTCTTGTGGTGTTAGGGACCTAACCCCTCACATAGGTATAACAATATATTCCGATGTAATAAAGGTCAATATTAATAAGGCCTTGCAATAAGGTAGTATAAGTTGAATGTAAGAAGACCTAACAGAAGCTTCTGCTTCTAGAATGATCTTCCTCTAGATGTTTCTCTTGATAGACATATTTAGTATAAATAAGAGTCGAGGGTATGAGAACCCTAGCTTGGATATTACTGTAATAGATCTCTGCTCGACTGGAGATTTCCCCCTCGAAGAGGCAAGTGAACATTGCTCTTAGTCGTCAAAGTGTTATTTTCGGTGTTATTCTGGTTTCATATCGGTATTATTGTGGTGTTGTTCTAGTTATATTGTTGTTCATCTACCATTTCTAGAATTTTATTTCTGTTCTGCATACTTTTTATATCTAGAATATTACAAGTGGTATCAGAGCACTTTCCTCGGCAGAAAAGTTTGGGTTAAATTTTTTTTCAAGGTAGCACGGCTAAGGGCACAGACTATCCTCCTTAGTTGGTGCCCTAAGATATTGGTTTGAGTACTACTGTTGGACCCCACACGTATATTAGAGAGATATAGCACAGGACAAACCCTTGTCTGTAGAACCCTTGAATACCTAACCCTTGGGGAAGGAAACAAAAAAATATATAAAATAGACAAGATCTATTGTCATGCAACTGTGTTTGAGTTTCCAAATCACTACACATTTCTTCCTAGTTAATCATTTGGGAATTTCATCACTGAAGTATTCTTCAGATCGGAGTATAACTCCGCAGGTGTTAAAAAAAAAAAAAAAAAGTCTGGAAATTTTTTCACCATTATTTGAGACCTATTCCATTGGATTTATCTCTTCTCCCTTAGCACATTCATACCTATCATTTTCAGAAAAAAAATTGACGCCACCCACCCCTTTTCATTTCCCTCATCATCATGGCCCATACCCATAGCCAAGACTTGGAAGCTCGCTTCAATACCTTGCAATCTAATTTCACAAATACCCAACAAGAAGTGAGACAACTCAGTTCCAATATTGCCACCATCAATCAAAACATGCATTCCTCCATCACCGCATCAATCATAGAACTCAAAGAATACCTCAAACAAGACATGACTACCCAACTTGAATTTGTCGTTTCGATGATCTGCACCAGATTGCATATCCCTGCAGATCCCCCTTTATTTGATCCACCTTTTCATATCAAAGCTGAAACTTCCTCTCATTCCCATAATTTTCAGCCCCATCACTTTCAGCGCGACCTATGCCTTCTACGGGTGGATGTGACCAAATTTGATGGCTCAAATCCAACTAGTTGGGTCACTCAAATGGAACATTATTTCTCTTTGTATGACATTACAAATGAATTGGCCAAACTCTGGTATGGTGTTCTCCATCTAGATCAAGAACGTTAGCAATGGTGGCAATGGAGAAACATTGCTCGTCGAGGGTATATTGCTTGGACACATTTTGTGGTAGAGATTTATGAATGATTTAACACCGACACCAACCATTTAGGTTGTTTGACAAAGTTTAAAGAATCTGGCACAGTGGAAGATTTTATAGCTGCTTTTGAGCGACTGGATTTTCATACAGAGGGCATGTCTAATGCTTTTTTCTGATAATTTTTTATCAGTGACCTCAAGGATGAGATTCATGACCATGTCCTCATGGCTCGGCCTTAGAGTTGGGTGGAGGATACTAAAAGAGCTAAGGAATCACAACAGGTTGTCTCTTCTCAAAACCGGAAATCCTCCTTTATTCCTTGTACTAAACCAGTAAATCCCAATCTTCCTTCTGCTCCACTAAAGATCCAAAACTTGACCATGGATGAAATGGCTGAATGCCAACTCAAAGGCCTTTGTTATAATTATGATGACAAATATTTTGTGGGCCACAAGTGTAAGGAACAAAATATTTTTATGGCCATCTCAGAGGATGTTTCAGAAGAGGATGTTGAAACTCCCCTTGTGTCTGAGTCACCTGAACCCAGTAACATAGCCCCTCCCTCAAACCCTCCCGAAGTAGAACCGGTAATTTCCCTAAATGGTCTCACTGGCTTCTCTTCTCCCCAAACCCTCAATCTAATTGGTTACATCAAGCATAGGAAGGTCATCATTCTTGTTGATAGTGGAAGAACACATAATTTTATTCATCACCGCATTGGCCAAGAAACTCGTTGCTATATCCATGATGTTAGTGATTTCCAATGGTGGCTCCATGAAATGTGGAGGGAATTGTGAAAATGTACGTCTCCAAATTGGTGACTACCACCTGAAATCTCATATGTTTTCTATTGACATGGGCGGTTGTGACATTGTGTTGGGTGCAGACTGGCTAAGGACGTTGGGTCCTATTCTCATGGATTTTAAGGAATTAACCATGCAATTCGACCAGAAGGGACAAAAATATAATTTCCAAGGAATCATCGTCTGTTCACCTGAGATCATTAGTTCCCATCAAATGGAAAAGATTCTCAAAAAAGGTCATTCTAGCATTATTGCCCAACTCCATGCCATACAAGTAACTAAGACACCCTTTGTGTCACAAGACCTCCAATCCATCCTCTCTAAACATCAAGTGGTATTTTCCACTCCCCAGGGACTCCCTCCTTCCCATGGTGTTCATGATCATTCCATAGCCTTCCTCCCAATATTCGTCCCTATCGTCACCCCTTTTCCCAAAAAAATGAAATTGAGAAAATGGTTCAAGAAATTCTTAACACAGGCATTATCCTCCCTAGTATGAGCCCCTACTCTTCTCCTGTGGTCATGGTCATGAAGAAAGAAGGTTCTTGGAACATGTGTCCCGACTTTCGCGCCCTCAATAAACTCACCATTAAAGACAAATTTCCCATTCTTGTCATTGCTGACCTCTTGGATGAATTGAGTGGCACTCAATTCTTTACTAAACTTGATCTTCATTCTGGCTACCACCAGATCCGTATGAAAGAGGCATACATTCCTAAGAATTCCTTTAGAACTCATGAGGGCCACTATGAGTTTTTGGTCATGCCCTTTGGCTTGTGTAATTCCCCCTCCACCTTCCAAAGCCTCATGAATCATGTCTTTCATCCTTTTCTCTGTCATTTTATCTTAGTTTTCCTTAATGATATCCTCATCTATAGCAAAATCTGGACAAACCATCTTTCTCATGTGGACCAAGTTCTCCATCTACTCTCTCGTCACCAAATTTTCTTGAAACAATCTAAATGTCTTTTGGCACCTCAAAGGTTGAGTACTTGGTTCATCTTGTTGGCAAGGATGGTGTCAGGGTGGATCGTAAAAAGATTGAAGCTATACAAGACTTGCCTCACCCAAAGACTCTCAAAATATTGTGTTGATTTCTAGGCTTAACAGGTTACTATCGCAAGTTTGTTAAGAATTATGGAAAGATTGTGACACCTCTCACTGCACTCCTTAAAAAGAATTCTTTCACTTGGACTCTAGTGGCTGCTCAGGATTTTCAAACCCTGAAGATAGCCATGTGCACCACTCCAATCCTAGCCCTCCCTAATTTCACAAAGACCTTTTTCCTGGAATGTGATGCTTCAGGGAAAGGTATTGACATTGTCCTTATGCAAGAGGGTCAACCTTTGGCCTTTACCAGCAAACAATTGTCTGAATGAAATTTGGGCAAATCAATCTATGAAAAGGAAATGTTGGCTATTATGCATGCCATTGATTTATGACACCCTTATCTATTGGGAAATTCTTCCAAATTAAGACAGATCATCAAAGCCTCAAGCATTTTCTAGAATAACGCATTTCCTCCCCAAAGCAAAAAAAATGGGTGACTAAGCTCTTTGGATATGATTATGAGATCATTTACAAGAAAGGAAAAGACAATGTGGTTGCGGATGCACTTTCCCGAAAATATGAAGATGAAGGCTCCCTTTTTTATCTCTCCTTCATTGTACCAGATTGGCTCCAAGTCATTCACCAGGAATGGCTACATGATCCCAATAGTTTGCATCCGATACAACAATTGTAGTTCGATTCTCTAGTTTCCCTAGAGTACTCTTGGCTTCATGATGAGCTTCGATACAAAGGTCATTTGTATTTAAGTAAACAATCAAAACTTAAATCCACAGTACTTTCTGAGCTTCATGCTACACCCACAGCTGGGCACTCCAAGTTTACCAAAACGTATGACGAGGTCAAACGTTATTTTTTCTGGGATGGTATGAAACATGACATTCGTAATTTTGTGATTGAATGTGATGTGTGTCAACACAACAAGGTAGAAAGAGTCAAATCTCCTAGCACACTATAACCGCTTCCAATTCCACCTGTTATTTGGAGGGATATCTCTATGGATTTGATTATAGGCTTACCTAAATCAGACAATAAATCAGTCATCATGGTGGTAGTTGATCGCCTTTCCAAGTATGCTCATTTATGTGCTCTTCAAAACCCATTTACAACATCCACTGTGGTTCACCTTTTCATGGATCAAGTCTTCAAGCTTCATGGCATGCCGCATTCTATTGTTTCTAATCACGACCCCACTTTCACTAGCAATTTTTGGCAAGAATTTTTCAAGCTACAAGGCACCCAATTACATCTCAACACAACTTATCATCCCCAAACGGATGGTAAAACTGAAGTTTTCAACAAGTGTTTGGAAACATATTTGAAGTGTTTTGCATCAAAAAAGAAAAATTAGTGGGCGCAATGGTTACCCCTAGTTGAATGGTGGTACAACACTTCATACCATACAACTACCCGCATGACTCCTTTTGAAGTGGTATATGGACAAAATCCACCTTCAGTTCTCTCATATTTACCAGGTGTCTCGAAGGTCCAGGTGGTTGACGAAACACTTACAGTTCGAGAGGCTATTCTCCATACCCTCAAAGAGAATTTGGTCATGGCCCAGAATCGCATGAAGAAGCAAGCAGATCAAGGTCGCTCTGAATGTCAATTTGCAGAAGCGGATCAGGTGTTTCTTCGAATGCAACCTTACAAGCAAAATTCCCTCAAGGCTAGTCATTGTCAGAAGCTAGCACCCAAATTTTATGGTTCTTATACCGTTCTCAAGCATGTGGGACAGGTGGCCTATCAGTTAGCTTTGCCCAGTCATTCTAAGCTACATCCTGTTTTTCATGTTTCATGCTTAAAGAAGGTGATTGGAACTAAGTGACAAACTCAAACCAACCTTCCCAAGTTGGATGAAGAAGGCTCCATTTGGCTACAACCACAAGCAATTTTGGACCAACGTGAGCGTCGCCTACATCAGTGAACCATCAAGGAAGTGAACATCTCAAGCCTTGAGGACTAGGTTGTTTTTAAGGGGGAGGACATTTTAGGGACATAACCCTTCACGTAGGTAGAACAATATATTTCAATGTAATAAAGGTCAATATTAATAAGGCCTTACAATAAGGTAGAATAATTCGAATGTAAGAAGACCTAATAGAAGCTTTCTCTTCTAGAAGGATATTCCTCTAGATGTTTCTCTTGATAGACATATTTAGTATAAATAGGAATCGAGGGTATGAGAACCCTAGCTTGGATATTATTTTAATAGAGCTCTGCTCGACTAGAGGTTGCCCCCTCAAAGAGGCAAGTGAACATTGATCTCAGTCATCAAAGTGTTATTTCTGGTGTTATTCAGATTTCATATCAGACTTATTGTGGTGTTGTTATGGTTATATTTTTGTTCATCTGCCATTTCTAGCATTTTATTTATGTTCTGCTTACTTTTTATATTTGGAATATTACATATGGACAAACTTTTATGTTAAAATGAAGATTTAATTTTTTGTGTGTTTGAGTGTGCATATCTAGGGTTATTGAGGGGGTTTTCATCTCATAATAAAGAAACAATGGTATTTGATTACATAGGGGTTTATTTGGAATTCATTTGAATAAGAAGTAAGGTTATTTAGACATAGGAAAAAAGGGGAATAGAAAAAACATCTGGGATTACCGCAAGATGTCTGACAAAGTTGCTCCAAAAGATAATGAACCAATATGCAATCTTCCAATAGTTGAAGAAGAGGGAAACACAATTAAATAAGGCAATGAAATGATGGTGGTGATGGAAGGCAGACTAGGGATGGTGGTGAGAAGCTTACGATAACAATAAAATGCAAGTGCCAAATGCCAACCAACTGAATTTCAAATTGATGAATATTTTTCAAGGATATGATTATTATTTGTCAAAGAGTAATACATTGAATGAGAAATATTTATTACAAAAATTGGGAATGTCAAAGCCTGCAATAAGACTCAAAACTATTTTCTAATCAAATTCCAAAAATAACATTTTTTATTATTAAAAAGAAATGTATTTTCCTACCTTTAAGATTACAGAATAAACAAACAAATATGTATAATCAAAGGAAAAATTCATATTAAGTTAATAATGAAAATGTTGCAATAATACCCAATCTTCAACATGTAATAAAATTCAATTGAACATACAAATATCTCAACACAAAGATGAGTGTAATAAAATTATGATCTAGATTTAAATCAAAATAGCCAACATATTAACAAACACATGAAGTATTCCCAAGTAATGAAATAATGTCCTATCAATTTAAAAGTGGTTATTAAGATATTGATTAATTGGTTTAAATTTCATATAAACAATGCAACAAACTTAAGTGTACCATTCACACACTTTTATCAAGATACGTGTGGCTTCTTTCTTATATCCAGTGTAAAAATTACTAGTTAGAACATCATACCATGCATACATAGATTTATGAAATAAAGGTGACATGTGCTTGCCATGCATTATATTTGTCATATGAAGGTCAAAGAAAAATGCATCTAGTCAAGATCAAGTCCATTGTTGTATTTATTTTTTTCCCAATATGTTTTTTACTAGATTCTACATCTATTAGGGAACTCAACCAACGGTTTGTCTGGTCTATCCAAATCTGACCAAGATCTATTTTTTCTATCATTGGAAGGCTCAATTGGGAAGGGTAATCCAGAAGGATCCCCACAACTGATCCATAAAATGGTCTCAAATATTTGAAAATTATTAACATTCAAGCAACCACATGGATTCAACAAGTTCCCAAGTTTCCCAAGGTTATGTGCATAAACTACAAAAATGTAGAGTCAAACTCAAAATTTGATATACTTGGGTAGTCTCATTTAGAGCATCAATTTAAGCAAGAATCTATAAAATAATAAAATATGGATCCTGATACAATTTGTAACATACATATATGTATGCCTTCCACCCTTTATATGAGTGGTTATCCATACAGATCAACAATTGTGTTGATTTACATGTTTTGACAATATGGCTCCAAATTTTCCCAGATGGAACAACAAGTACTAATGTGATAGTCATCTAGTCAAGAAAATTTACTCTCTGCACCAAGACCCACCTTTGTCTTAGGCTCTTATAAGTGAAAAAGTTGGCAAGTCCTGCCTAAGCGTAGGATATCATGATTGATACCAATATGGACTATGTGGAAGCCTACCTGAAACTAAACCCAAGGAGATATTGAGTGCATGTATTCAAGTACATAATCCATATTTGAAAAGAAAATTACTAAGTGTAGATACAGAAACAACTACAAGTCATGTTGTCAAATTATGGATTTTAGGCTAATTAAAAACATATGGATGATTAGTCCTTTTGGATTAGGTCTAGTGATAAGTTGGAGTGCTTGGCATGATGATGACCTAGGTTCAAAACCAGGAGGACCTAATCCCAGTATGATCTGGGTGGATATCAGTGGCCACCCACCCATTCCAACAAGCTCATATTGACAGTTTATCAGTTTGGCATTTTCTCCTAGTTTTCGGGTCCTGAACTTTTGGGGCCGTTTTGAGGCCCTAAACAACGTTTTTAGGCCTCACAATAGTCAAATTATAGATAGATTAAAATTTTGACATCATAATGTGTATTCCTCTAATATACCTTTCCAACGGGCTATCATGCACCTAAAACGAAGATCGTATGCAAAAGTTACGACCTCGGGAAGTTGATGTACCAACTTAACCCAATCGGGCCCACATGACTTTTGGCACTTCATCTCCTAGGGTTAGGTTTTTGGATGTCTACGGTTTTGGAATTCATGTTTATTTTAAAAATAATTTCAAAGACTCATTGTACTCATCTTCTTGCGAATGAGCATAGTTGATGCATCTCTTCTTAGAGATAAGTTGCCACCATTCTAGCAAGCTTGTTTCAGTATGCATTTTACAGTTTCAGCATATTTCTTATTTGATAGAAGTCAAGTTTTACGGTATCTTGGTTATGATTCATTGTTTCTCTATGTTAATATTATAAATTTGTGTTTCATTTCATTCCGCTCATAAATCTAGATCAATGGTATCAAAGCGGTCTTCTCCTTGTCGTTTTTAGTGCATCTCCCCGACGAGGTTAGGCTATAGAGAGTTGGGTCTTGAGCTTGTTTCTCTTGAGGAAAAATTCTCTTGCACACCCAAGAAACCTTCCATGGAAAGAGAAAAGAAAGATGATTGGACATGAGATCCTTTCAAAATGTTACTCGAGGAATCCCTCAAGCGACAAAGGAACAAGATGATTGACAACTTTGCACGACAAGCAATGCATCTAACTCAAGTGGAGACACTGCCCCCTTCAAGGTACAAATCAATTAGTATATTCCTATATTTGAAGTTCAAATAGGCGCGGATGTTGTAGATAAATGGTTAAACCTTCTAGAAGGGTATTTTTATGTCCACAACTTTCTCGATAGAGAAATGATTATATTTTCACTCCTTAAGGTCATCCCCCATGTCAAATATTGGTGGGATACTTTCTGTGATCAAAAGGAAATAGAGGGATCCACATTATTTGCATTTTCACCCACTTGGGGTTCCTTCAGGGATGTTATTAAGGAACAATACTACTATGTTGGAAGTTATGATGACTTGTATACAATATGGACCACACTGTGGGAAGAAAGAGACCAAACAGTGCCAGAGTTCACCAATGTCTTCCATACCTTGCACACCAAGATAGGTATCAAATATTATGAGCCTCATCTAGTGCTCAAGTAATGCAGAGGTTTGCATAGATACACCCAGACAGATATGGAGTTTTTTTACATCTTGTCCTTGGGTGCATCCTATTGATATGTTGTCAAAATCAAGCATAAGGTTAAACAAAACACACGGTAGTTTGGGTCTAGGAACCCTTCATAGAAGAAGTAGGACAAGGGTAGCTCCAACCCACAGAACAAAGGGAAAAGAAAATATGGAAAACCTCAGGACAACCAGTCTAAGCCATAAACAAATAAGGACAATGGAAAGACAAAGAAATACATTGGGAAGTGGTGCAACTTCCATAAGATCCCTTGGCATAACATTGTTGATTTCCGCTCAAAGTAGTGATTGGTGGTGGAGGTGAAATCCTTTGAATCATATGCATGTTCTGAATCAGAGTCAAAACCAGAAAATGGGAGACAAATTATTGATGCAGAACTTAGTGCCACCATTGCTACCACCAAGATCTAGCCTGGTGAACTTGATGAGCTAGAGGAAGGTGAGCATCCCTTTAATTCATAGATGTTGGTGAAGGGTACTCCACTACACTTCATCGTTGATAGCTGTAGAAAAAATAACCTCATCTCAGTGGAGGTCATCAAGCAGGTATCCATGTTGACAACGTCGCACCCGCAACCATACACCATCAGATGGCTTCACCAAGGAAAATATCTTCACGTCATCCAACAATGTCGACTATCCTATGACATCAAGCCCTTCAAAGATGATTTATTGTGTGATGTCGCGCCCCTTGAAGTTTGTAAATTTATTTTGGGCCAACCTTATCTATGGAAACACCATGTTGTATATCTAGGCCTCACAATGTTATTGTTAATTTGAACAGGAAATTGTACATGATACTCTAGGTAGTCCCGCATACTGCCATTTCCTTGATCTCTGATAAGCGATGTAGGAAGGTCATCTCTCAGATGGGGAAGTTTATCTTCTTCATGATTTTATCTCAAAGTGAGTGAAAGGTTACAACCACATCCATTACCTCAGTGGTTGATCTCTCCATGCAACAAAAGCAAGTGGATAAGGTCGTGAAATAATACAAATACATCTTCTCCTCACCCACTAGGGTACTTATACACTGTCAGGTCAAGCATCCAATCAATCTGAACCCCAGTGCATCGCTACCCAATGGGCCAATATATCATCACTCTTTGTTAGAAAACAACATGATCAAGCGTAATATCCAAGAACTAATCCAAAAGGGGAACCTATGACCCAACTTGTCACCATGTGGAATCCCAATCATGCTTTTGCAGAAGAAAGACAATACCTAGCAAATATGCATCGATTATTGCACCCTAAATAAAATCATAGTCAGGAACTGATACTCGATTCCCCAAATCAACGATATCCTTGACCATATCAAGGGGGCCAAATACTTCAGTAAGATTTATTTGAAGTCTGGATACCATTAGGTCCCAATAGATCAGACAGATGTATGGAAAAATTCCTTCAAGTCCAAAGAAGGTCTTTTCGAATGGTTGGTCGTGCCCTTTGGTTTGACAAATTCCTCAGGAACTTTCATGAGGATGATGGACTATATTTTGTGTACTTTCACCAATTATTTTGTGGTGGTGTATATGGATGACATCCTCATCTACAACAAGACTTGGGTGAAACAATTGTAGCATATTCAACAAGTTTTGCACAGTCTCCGACATCACAAGATATACGCAAATTTGGAAAAATGATCCTTCAGCGTGGAGATGGTCCAATACCTAAGCTACATTGTTGATGAGAATGGGGTGCATGTTTATCTCACAAAGATTCGGGTCATTTGTAACTGGCCAGCCCCAACCACACTCACTGAGCTTCAGAGATTTTTAGGCCTTGCCAATTTCTATCGCAGGTTGATGTTGGTATTCTCCCATATTGCATGGGCCCTCAACCAAGTAACCAGGGGTGGTGGTAACAAAAATTTCATGTGGGGCTTGTCACAATAACAAGAATTTGATTATTTGAATCAGAACTTGTTCTTAGCCCTAGTGATCTCATTACCCGACCTGCAAGAGCCCTTTGATATCAAGACATATGATTCAAATAATGATGTGGGTGCAGTTCTCACTCACCACGGACACCCTGTGTCCTATCATAGTGAGACACCATCAGATGTTTTTTTTAAGTACCCTACTTACGAAAAATAAATTCACTCCATTGTGAAAGCCTTCTGCCAATGGAGGCATTACATTCTTAGAAAGGAGACAGTCATCCACCCCAATCATAAGTCATTTCAGTTCATGAAGAAACATGGAAAATGGCAGAATGACCACCATCAAAAGTGGTCCACATACTTTTAGCAGTTTCATCTCAACATCAAGTATAATATAGGAAGCACCAATTGCATCATTGATTTCCTCAGCCTCCCTCCAGTTGCAACACTCATCACGGTGTTAAACTCCTATGGCCATGAGACCTCCAGGTGGCCCCAACTCTATAAGAGAGATCCTAACTTCTCCACCACCTACCAGATGTTGGGAACAAACACAGTTGTCATTGATTTCCATATTCAATATGGGATTTTGTTCCATCTGGTCCATCTCTGTGTTCCATCAAGTGAGAGAGCAAAGCTGATTTGGGAAGCCCACTACAGTCAGGTGGAAGGACACTTCGACGTTGAAAATACAGTGGCATTGTTGCAACAACACTTCTATTGGAAGAAACTTATACATGATGTTAGCAAGTATATCAGGTCCTTCAGTTCATGCGCCATTGCCAAACTGACCATTAATAAACAAGGCATGTACACCCCTCTTCCTACTCTTGAAATTCCCTAGGAATACATCTCGATGGATTACATGTCAGGCCTTATGTCCACTAAGTGGAGAAATGAATGTGTTTTGTGGTGGTTGATCATTTTTATAAAATGGTGATTATGGCCGCTTGTAAGAAGATTATCACATCAGAGTTCACTGCCAAGAAATTCTTCGAATGAGTATGGGTACATTTTGGGATACCACAAACCATTTTCTCAGATCGAGACAGTCAGTTCCTCATCACATTCTCGTTGAGCCTCTCGTCACTATTGGAAACCAAGCTCATCAAATACACTGCCTTCCACCCCCATACAGATGGTCAAATCGAGTTTGTCAACCAGATGATCTTACATATACTGCACATAGACAATCCCAAGCATCCCCGCACATGGGATGAGTGTTAAGAACCAAATATCAATATAGCATAGAAAAACCTCAAAATAAGTACTCAATGCCTTGAAAAGAGAGAATTTCAAGTAATAAGCCTCTTCAAAGGGGAAACCTCCTTATACCCCACATAAATGTCCAAATACAAGATGATTCCAAATGAAAATGTCTCCTTGGTATATATAGGAGACTAGGAGGTAAAATTACAACTAATGAACTCAAGCCGACATAAATAAAATAACATTACTAATGTAATATGCCCCAATTAAGGGGTGATGAGCCACTAAGTAGGGCTTAACCTTCCCCTCCCCTTGAAACAAGTGTTGTCTGCAATGCTTGAGTAACTCTGGATGCTTCTGTATAAAAGACTCTTCTTCCCAAGTGGAATCTCTAGCCGGTAGTTTCCTCCATTTAACGAGATACTATGAACTGGATATATTCCTCAGCTAGTGAATTCTTGTGTTAGTGATGGATTCATGATTCAATATGATTTTTCCTTCCTCTTCAAGTTTTGGCAATATAGTTTGAACTGGGATATTTTCACCTATAACCTTATTTAAGCACGAAACAAGGAAAACTGGGTGTACTCATGAAGATGCAGGCAACTCCAATTTGTATTCCATAGTACCAATCTTTTAAAACACCTTATAAGGGCCATAGTAATTTGGTGATAATTTATTATCCGTCTTGGCTTGCTTGAGGGACATCTGTTTGTATGGTTGTAGTCTTAAAAACACCCAATCCCCTACTTCAAAACTTCTTACACTATGATGTTGATCTTTTTGTTGTTTCATGCGATTTTGTGCCATGGTCAGGTTGTCCTTTAAGATTTGGAGAACTTGTTGTTGATGCTCAATGTGATCTTCCACTGCGTGAACCTTAGATTTTTCTTTTAGATAAGAAGTGATGGAAGGAGGGTGGTATCCATAGAGTTCCATAAATGGTGTCATTTTTGTTGCAATATGAAAGGAAGTGTTATACCACCATTCTATTAAGGGTAACCATTTGAACCATTGTGTTTTTTTATCAGAGACAAAGAAACGAAGGTAGCCTTCTAGACATTTGTTCACTATCTCGATTTGTCCATCAGATTGAGGATGATAGGATGAGTTATGAGTCAATGGAGTACCCAAACAAGAAAATAATTATGTCCAAAAATGTCCAATGAAGATGGAATCTTTGTCACTTACAATAATCTTTGCGCTGTCATGTAGCTTTTGAACTGTCTCCATGAATGTGGTGGAAACTGTACCAGACTTGAAGGGATGAGAGAGTGCACAAAAGTGTGCGTACTTGGTGAGTCTATCAAAAATCACCATGATGACACTATTTCCTTAATATTTTGGTAACCCTGTTATGAAATCCATGGAAACCTCCTCCCAACACTGACTTGGGATGGATAATGGTTGTAAAATACATGGGGTCTTAATTGTTTCCACCTTACTTTATTGGCAAACCAAACATTCTGCGACAAACCTTTGAACATCAGTTTTAAGGCCATCCAAAAAAAAATCCTTCTTGACCCTATGGTAGGTTTTCAAAAATCCCGAGTGCCATCTTATTGGAGAGGTGTGAAATTCCAATAGTACCTTTTGTTTGAGTTGGGAGTTCTTACATAAATATAAGTGATCTGGGTACCATAGTGAATCATTTTTCCATGTAAATGTATCTGATGCACTGGAATCCTACTGCAACCATTGAATGAGAGTCCACACTTTTTCGTCATTCTTCCATTCATCCCTTACTTCTATTATCCAATCGGGTTGGATGATCGAGATAGCACAGAGAAAGGCCTCATCATCTTCATCCTTTCTTGAGAGTTCATATGCCACAACATTTTGCTTCCCTTTTATATAGATGATTTCAAAATCATAACCCAATATCTTGGTCACCCATTTTTGTTGTTCTTTTGAAGATAGTCTTTGTTCCAAGAAGTATTTAAGACTATCATGATTTGTTTTGACCTTAAAGTGCCTACCTATTAGGTAAGGACACCATTTCTTCAATGCATGTAGTATTGCCATGATTTCCTTCTCATAAATGCATTTGTGTAAGTCCTTTCCCTTGAGTGGTCAACTTTCAAAATCCAGGGGCCTTCCTTCTTGCATTAGGACAACACCAATTCCATTTCTCGAGACATCACATTCCACAATAAAGGTTTTTGTGAAGTCTGGAGCGGTCAAGACATGAGCTTTTCACATCACCCCTTTAAGTTGTTCAAAATATTTAGTTGCGTCTGGAGTCCATGAAAATGCATCTTTCTTAGTTAGTGTCATTAAAGGTGCTGCTATTCTTCCATAGTGTCGAACAAACTTGAGGTAGTAACCTATCAAACCCAAAAATACTCTAATATTATTCAATGTTCCGGGAATCAGCCAGTCCATCATGGCCTTAATCTTGTTAGGGTATACCTTGACACCTTCATGAGATACAATATGACCCAAATACTCTACCTCCACTCCAAAGAAAAATTTGGATTGTTTGGCATATAGTTGTTGCTCCTTTAGTAATTGTAGCACCTTTTCAATATGTTGCACATGATCCTCCCAAGACTTGCTATAGATTAATATATTATTCAAAAATACTAACACAAATTTTCGAAGGAGGGGCTTGAAAATGGAATTCATCAACCTTTGGAATGTGGAAGGTGCATTTGTAAGGCCAAAAGGCATGACCAAAAATTCATAATGGCCTTCATGAGTTCGGAATGTTGTTTTTGGGATATCTTCTTCCTTCATTCTAATTTGATGATACCCTGAATGAAGATCCAACTTTTTGAAATAGATTTCTCCATGTAGTTCATCTAACTATTCATCAATGACGAGAATGGGATACTTATCTTTAATAGTGATCTTTTTGAGCTCTCTATAATCTGGACACATACGCCATGAGCCATCTTTCTTGAATACCATTACCACAGGTGTAGAGTAAGAAATTTGGCTAGGTCTAATAATGCCAACCTCTAACATTTCTTCAACCATGCGCTCAATTTCACTCTTCTGGGCATAAGGGTATCTGTATGGTCTGATGTTAGGAGGAACACTCCCAAGAATTAGGTGAATATCATGATCATGATTTTGAGTGGGTGGAAGACCTTTGGGAATATCGTCAAATACTTTGGAATGATTATCAATGATCCCTTGGAGATCTAGGGGAATAGATGGCTTAGATGTTTGAACATCTAGTGAGAATTGTTGTGCAATTACACCTTGATGCCCCTTTTTCAATAATTTTGTCATGACATTGGAGCTTATCACCTTACTGAGTTTCCCTTTGATACCTCTTAACTAAATTTCTTTTCCTTCCAATGAAAATTTCATGAAAAATTCTTGAAAATTAAAAGCCATCGTTTATAATGATTGTAACCATTGGATTCCTAGTATGACATCAGCACCACCAATGGGTATAGAAATCATTGGACTATTCATTAGATATTCCCCCATAGTAAGATTGATCTTATTGCATTCATTTTCCTGAGCAATTTATAGTTCCTCCATCTGCAATCATTACTTGAAACTCTCGTGCTAGATATACAAAGAAATTGAGAGCTTTGGCTAATTTATAATGAATGAAATGATGAGTACTACCAAAATCAATTAGGACTATTACCTTTTTCCTTTTGATATATCCTTCGATCTTGAGGGTTTGAGGAGTTCTAATTCCATCCAATGCATTACACGATATCGTGGGAGTCAACTCTTCAAAAGAAATTGCGTCTACATTTTCATCTTGAGATGGTTCTTGTTCTTGTTCTTGTTCTTGTTCTTCTTCCTCTTCACAATCTATGTAGAATAGTTTCTTCTCACCACACTTATGTCCCTTACTATATTTGCTGTCACAATTAAAGCATAAACCTTTTGCTTTTCTTTCCTCCAATTGTTGAGGTGTCAACCTGGTAGGTTGAGGTGTTTTAGAAGAAGGAACATTATTCTCTCGATAGATGTTAGGAGTGGTCCTTCTAGTAGCCATAGCCATATTTTTACTTTCAACATTTCTTCCTACTCTAAATGCATTCTCCAATGATTTGGGTTCCCAAAGACAAACCTCATGTCGAATGTTATCCCTTAAATTTCCTATGAATACATCAGTCAATTCCTCATCTGGAATATCTGTTACCTTTATATTCAATATTTGGAAGTTCTCAATGTGCTTTGTAACTGAACCCTTTTTCTTGAGATTTATCAATTGGCTAAAGAAGGTATTGCTCCTTGTATCCTCATAGTGTGCTATCATTTCTTCCATGAAAATTGTCCAAGTGACGAGTGATTTGTGAGAACAAAGCCATCGATACCACACAAATTGATTGGGTTCTAAATATAAAGAAGCAATCTGTACCTTTTGTGTATGTGGCACATTATGTAGATCAAAGAATTGCTCCATCTGAAGTATCCATGTGATTGGGTCCTTGACATCAAACTTCCTCATATCGATCTTAGGAAAGTGGTTGGTCTTCAACCCAAAGTTAGAGTTTCTCCATTCTTGATTCATATTCCTTGTGTCCTTATCATGAATTTCATGGGATACATTTTCACTTTCAGGTGTCCTCTCTATTAGGAAAATTTTCAATCCTTCCATGATCTCCCATTTTAAACCATCCATCTTAGTATTTATTGCCTCTAACTTAGCTTCCATTGAATCCATCATCTCTTGTAGTTCATCTTTTGTTACTGTCTTCTTTTGTAAATCATTTATGTCCCTACGCATTTCTTCACCTTCATAAAGATTCCAAGTAGGAGTGTCTGGAGGCTTATTTGGTGTATAAGTTCCCTTTTTTGGTGGCATGTTGGCCAAGTATCACTTTAAACCTTGATTTTGAGGCGGTTCTACTAGACAATGTTCCTTTTATTGTATCTCCAAAATTTCGTCCCTTCTAGGTATGAAATTTTATTTTTTATAGTTCTTTGATATTTTTTCTCTGGAATTCCATAGGTCTGATCAAAATTGGATGTGCCAAGTGGAATTTATAGTAACTTTTCCACAACTTACTGATTTTTGTCCTTTCCAGGAGATCTCACTTGTATAGCGTGCCCTACCCAAAATAATTGATATAAAATTCTGAAACTCGTACCAAAAATACTATGGACTGTCCACTATCTGATGCAACCAGTTTCACTCAAATTTTGTACTCTAGGAAGAAGTTACGATTGTTTTACTTGGAACACCTGCTTGAGACTAGTCATATACCCTATCTTCCATAGGGTGTATCTACAAATGTAAGATGACCCCGAATCTGAAATTTTTACCACATATACCTTAATAATTTTTTTGAATAGCCTCCAGATTTCAAGGTCTAAAACGTTACATAAAAAAAATTATAGCGAAAATTCTGCAATGTCTCAATTCAAGATGATTCCAAAACCCTATCTTACAAAATTTGTATCTCCGAAAGTATAAGGCCTCAGGAGCTAAAATTTTATTCCAACGTACTTTGATCCATCTACTAAATATCCTCCAAGCCGTTCCTTCTGAAACATTGTGGAAAAAAGTTATAGTGAAAATTCCAAGGTGTCTCAGATGTAGCAGCGAAACCCCAAGACCTCAATCTCTGATAGCATATGTTAAGAACCAAATATCAATATAGCATAGAAAAAATTCAGAATAAGTACTTAACATCTTGAAAATAGATAATTTCAGGTAATAATCCTCTTCGAGGAGGAAACCTCCTTATACCCCACATAAATGTCCAAATACAAGATGATTCCAAATGAAAATGTCTCTTTGGTATATATAGGAGACTAGGAGGTACAATTACAACTAATGAACTCAAGACAACATAAATAAAATAATATTACTAATGTAATATGACACAATTAAGGAGTAATGAGACACTATTAGGGATTAACAATGAGATTCTTCCCTATGTTCATCACAACTACAATACAGCACTACATAGCTCAACTAGACACAACCCCTTTTAGGTAGGGTTGGGATTTCAACCATTGGATCTCATGGATGTTGCACTACCCCTTGCGGCCACCCAAGAAAACTCTTCCCATGCTCAAACTAAAGCCAAAAAAACTACCAGGTTAATTGAGTGGATCCATCACATATGCCAACAGGTTCAGGATATTTTATAGAAGTCCAATGCCAAGTACAAGAAGCACCATGATAAACACTGGGTGCCACACAAGTTTCAGGTGGGAGATAAAGTTTGGTTGCACTTGTAGAAGGAACACCTTACAGGGCCCCATCAGAATCTTCGTCCACTCCACTATGGACCCTACACCATCACCAAGGTTGTGGGTGATAATTCTTTTGAGTTCAACATTCCCCCCCTTCCTTTGCTTTCATCGAGTATTTAATGTGGACCTCCTTCAACTATATTTTGTTAGGAACCAAATATCAATATAGCATAGAAAATCCTCATAATAAGTACTCAACGCCTTGAAAAAGAGATAAATTCAGATAATAAGCCTCTTCGAGGGGGAAACCTCCTTATTCCCACATAAATGTCCCAATACAAGATGATTCCAAATGAAAATGTCTCCTTGGTATATATAGGAGACTAGGAGGTATAATTACAACTAGTGGACTAAAGTCGACAAATACAATAGCATTACTACTATAATATGCCCCAATTAAGGGGTAATGAGCCACTATTTAGGGCTTAACATGCCCCTCCCCTTGAGACAAGTGTTGTCCGCAACGCTTGAGTAACTCTGGATGCTTCTGTATAAAAGACTCATCTTCCCAAGTGGAATCTTCAGCCGGTAGTTTCCTCCATTTAATGAGATACTCTGAAATGGATCTATTCCTCAGCTGGCGAATTCTTGTGTCAGTGATGGCTTCAGGCTCCAATATGATTTTTTGTTAAGCCCTAAATAGTGGCTCATTACCCCTTAATTGGGGCATATTACATTAGTACTGTTATTTTATTTATGTTAGCTTGAGTCCATTAGTTGTAATTGTATCTCCTAGTCTTCTATATATACCAAGGAAACATTTTCATTTGGAATCATCTTGTAATTGGACATTTATGTTGGCATAAGGAGGTTTCCCCCTTGAAGAGGATTATTATTTGAATTTTTCTCTTTTTCAAGGCGTTGAGTACCTATTCTGATGTTTTTATATGCTATATTGATAATTGGTTATTAACATATGGTATCAAAGCTCAAGGTCTTGTGGTTTTGTTGCTACATCTGAGACACCTTGTAATTTTCTCTATAACTTGTTTTTTACAACGTTTTAGTAGGAACAGATTGGAGGATATTTAGTAAACAGATCAACATGCGTTGGGTTAAAATTTCAGCTCATGAGGCCTTGTACTTTCGGAGATACAGCCTATGTAAGATACGGTTATGGAATCATCTTGAACTGAGTCATTGCAGAATGTTTGCTATAAAACTTTTTCTGTAATGTTTCACACCCTAAAATCCGGAGGCTATTCACATAAATTAGTAAGGTATCTATGGTAAAAATGTAAGCTTCTGGGTCATCTTACATTTGTAGATACACCCTGTGGAAGATAGGGTATCTGACTAGTCCTATTGACTAGTTGAGAGAAGGTGTTCTGACATAACTTCTTCCTAGAGTATCCAAATTGAGTGAGACTAGTTGCATTGGATAGTGGACGGTCTATAGTATTTCAAGTACAAGTTTCAGAATTTTATATGAATTATTTTGTGCGGGACACACTATACAAGTGAGATCTCTTGGAAAGGAAAAAATTCATAAAGTTGTGGGGAAGTTACCATAAATTCCACTTGGCACATCCAATTTTGATCAAACCTATGGCATTGCAGAGAAGAAATATTAGAGAACTAAAAAAAATAAGGTTTCATACCCATAAGGGCCAAAAATTTGGACATACAATAGAAGAAAGATTGTCTAGCAGAACCACCTCAAAATCAAGGTTCAAAAGTGATACTTGGCCAACATGCCACCCAAAAAGGGAACTTCTACACCAAATAAGCCTCCAAACAGTCCTACTTGGGCTCTTGATGAAGGTTAATAAATTCATAGGGACATAAATGAATTAAAAAAGAAGACAGTGACAAAAGATGAACTGGAGCCAATAATGGATACTAAGATGGATGGTTTAAAAAGGGAGATAGTGGGAGGAATGAAAATGTTCCTAATAGAGAGGACACCTAAAAGTGAAAATGTTGTCCCATGAAATTCATGACGAGGACACAAGGAAGATGAATAAAGAATGGAGAAACTCCAACTTTAGTTTAAAGACCAACCACATTCCTAAGATCGATATGAGGAAGTTTGATTGCAAGGACTCAATCACATGGATACTTCAAATGGAGAAATTCTTTGATCTACATAATGTGCCACATACACAAAAGGTACGAATTGCTTCTTTATATTTAGAACCCAATAAATTTGTATGGTATCGATGGCTTTTTTCTCGCAAATCACTTGTCACTTGGACAATTTTCATTGAAGAAATCATAGCACACTATGAGGATACAAGGAGAAATACCTTCTTTAGCCAATTGATAAATCTAAAGAAAAAGGGTTCAGTTACAAAGCACATCGAGAACTTCCAAAGATTGAATATAAAGGTAACATATATTCCATATGAGCACTTGATTGATGTATTCATAGGAACTTTAAAGGATAACATCGAACATGAGGTTCGACTTTGGGAACCCAAATCATTGGAGAATGCATTCAGGGTGGCAAGAAATGTTGAAAGTAAAAATATGGCTATGGCTACTAGAAGGACTAATCCTAACATCTATAGAGAGAATAATTCTCCTTCTTCTAAAACACCTCAACCTACAAGGTTGACACCTCAACAATTGGACGAAACAAAAGAAAAAGGTTTATGCTTTAATTGTGATGGCAAGTATAGTAAGGGACAAGAGTGTGGCAAGAAGAGATTATTCTACATAGATTGTGAAGAGGAAGAAGAACAAGAACAAGAACAAGAACCATCTCAAGATGAAAACGTAGAAGCAATTTCATCTGACGAGTTGACTCCCACAATATCGTGTAATGCATTGGCTGGAATTAGCACTCCTCAAACCCTCAATATTGAAGGATATATCAAAAATAAAAAGGTAATAGTCCTAATTGATTTTGGTAGTACTCATAATTTCATTCACTAAAAATTAGCCAAAGCTCTCAATTGCTTTGTATATCCAGTGTTGGAGTTTCAAGTAATGATTGTAGATGGAGGAACTATCAACTGCTCAGGAAAATGCAAGAAGATCAATCTTACTATGGGGGAATATGTAATGAATAGTCCAATGAATTCTATACCCATGGGTGGTGCTGATGTTGTACTAAAAATCCAATGGTTACAATCATTAGGAACAATGTCTTTTAATTTTCAATAAATTTTCATGAAATTTTCATTGGAAGGAAAATAAATTGAGTTAAGAGGTATCACAGGGAAACCCAGTAAGGTGATAAGATCCAATGGCATGACCAAATTATTGAAAAAGGGCATCAAGGTGTTATTGCACAACTATGCTCACTAGATGTTCAAACATCTAAGACATCTATTCCTATAGATCTCCAAGTGATCATTTATAAGCATTCCAAAGTATTTGAAGATATTCCCAAAGGTCTTCCACCCACTCGAAATCATGATCATGATATTCACCTAATTATTGGGAGTATTCCTCCTAACATCAGGCCGTACAGATACCCTTATGCCCAGAAGAGTGAAATTGAGCGCATGGTTGAAGAAATGTTAGATTTTGGCATTATTGGACCTAGCCAAAGCTCTTACTCTGCACCGGTGGTAATGGTATTCAATAAAGATGGCTCATGGTGTATGTGTCCATATTATAAAGAGCTCAACAAGATCACTATTAAAGATAATTTTCTCATTCCTGTCATTGATGAATTGTTAGATGAACTACATGGAGCAATCTATTTCACAAAGTTGGATCTTCGTTCAGGGTATCATTATATTAGAATGAAGGAAGAAGATATCCCAAAAACAACATTCTGAACTCGTGAGGGCCATTATGAATTTTTGGTCATGCCTTTTGGCCTTAAAAATGCACCTTCCACATTCCAAGGGTTGATAAATTCCATTTTCAAGCCCTTCCTTCGAAAATTTGTGTTAGTATTTTTTGATGATATACTAATCTATAGCAAGTCTTTGGAGGATCATGTGCAACATGTTGACAAGGTGCTACAACTACTAAAGGAGAAAAAACTATATGCCAAACCATCCAAATGTTTCTTTAGAGTGAAGGAGGTATAGTATTTGGGTCATATTGTATCTCATGAAGGTGTCAAGGTATACCCTAACAATATTAAGGCCATGATGGACTAGCCGATTCCCAAAACATTGAAGAATCTTAGAGGATTTTTGGGTTTGACATGTTACCACCACAAGTTTGTTCAACACTATGGAAGAATAGTAGCACCTTTAATAGCACTAACTAAGAAGGATGCATTTTCATGGACTCCAGAGGCAACTAAAGATTTTTAACAACTTAAAGAGGTGATGTGCAAAGCTCCTTTCTTGACCACTCCAGACTTCACAAAAACCTTTATTATGGAATGTGATGCCTCGGGAAATGGAATTAGTGTTGTCATACTACAAGAAGGAATGCCCCTAGATTTTGAAAGTTGACCACTCAAGGGAAATGACTTACACAAACCCATTTATGAGAAGGAAATGATGGCAATACTACATGCATTGAAGAAATAGCATCCTTACCTAATAGGTAGGCACTTCAAGGTCAAAACAGATCATGATAGTCTTAAATACTTCTTGGAACAAAGACTATC
>ML793437.1:246463-312549 GCA_009831015.1 Picea engelmannii | reverse complement strand
AAAACAGATCATGATAGTCTTAAATACTTCTTGGAACAAAGACTATCTTCAGAAGAACAACAAAAATGGGTGACCAAGATATTGGGTTATGATTTTGAAATCGTCTATAATAAAGGGAAGCAAAATGTTGTGGTAGATACACTCTCAAGAAAGGATGAATATGTTGAGGCTTTTCTCTATGCTATCTCGATCATCCAACCCGATTTCATAATAGAAGCAAGGGACGAATGGAAGAATGACGAAAAAGTGTGGACTCTCATTCAAAGGTTGTAGCAGGATTCCAGTGCATCAAATACATTTACATGGAAAAATGATTCACTATGGTACAAAGATCACTTATATTTATGTAAGAACTCTCAACTCAAACAAAATGTACTATTGGAATTTCTCACCTATCCAGTAGGAGGGCACTCGGTATTTTTGAAAACCTACCATAGGGTTAAGAAGAATTTTTTTGGGGATGGCCTTAAAACTAATGTTCAAAGGTTTGTGGAAGAATGTTTGGTTTACCAACAAAATAAGGTGGAAACAATTAAGGCCCCAGGTCTTTTACAACCATTATCAATCCCAAGTCAACGTTGGGAGGAGGTTTCCATGGATTTCATCACAGGGTTACCGAAGTCTGAAGGAAAGAGTGTCATCATGGTGATTATTGATAGACTGACCAAGTATGCACACTTTTGTGCACTCTCTGATCCCTCCAAGTCCAGTACAGTTGCCACCTCATTCATGGAGACAGTTCAAAAGATACATGGCAGCCCAAAGACTATTGTAAGTGACAAAGATCCCATCTTCACTGGACATTTTTGGAGATAATTATTTTCTTTTTTGGGTACTCAATTGGCTCATATCGCATCCTATCATCCTCAATCTGATGGACAAACCGAGATAGTGAAAAAATGTCTAGAAGTGTACCTTCATTTCTTTGTCTCTGATAAACAAACATAATGGTTCAAATGGTTAACCTTGGCAAAATGTGGGTATACCACTTCCTTTCATACTGCAACAAAAATGACACCATTTATGGCACTCTATGGATACCACCCTCCTTCCATCACTTCTTCTCTAAAAGAAACATCTATGGTTCAAGCAGTGGAAGATCATATTGAGCATCAACAACAAGTTCTCCAAATACTAAAGGATAACCTAACCATGGCACATAATCACATGAAACAACAAGCAGATCAACATCGTAGTGAAATAAGTTTTGAAGTAGGGGATTGGGTTTTTTTTAGAATACAACCATACAAACAGATGTCCCTCAAGCAAGCCAAGAAGGATAATAAATTATCACCAAAGTAATATGGCCCTTATAAGGTGTTGCAAAAGATTGGTACTATGGCATACAAATTGAAGTTGCCTGCATCTTCATAAGTACACCCAGTTTTCCATGTTTCATACTTAATGAAGGTTATAGGTGACAAGATCCATGTTCAAATTATATTTCCAGAACTTGAGGAGGAAGGAAAAATAATATTGGAGCCTGAAGCCATCACTGACACAAGAATTCGCTAGCTGAGGAATAGATCCATTTCAGAGTATCTCATTAAATGGAGGAAACTACCGATTGAAGATTCCACTTGGGTAGATGAGTCTTTTATACAGAAGCATCCAGAGCTACTCAAGTGTTGCAGACAACACTTGTCTCAAGGGGAGGGGCATGTTAAGCCCTAAATAGTGGCTCATTACCCCTTAATTGGGGCATATTACATTAGTAATGTTATTTTATTTATGTCGCCTTGAGCCCATTAGTTTTAATTGTACCTCCTAGTCTCCTATAAATACCAAGGAGACATTTTCATTTGGAATCATCTTGTAATTTGACATTTATGTGGGCATAAGGAGGTTGACCCCTCGAAGAGGCTTATTATCTGAATTTATCTCTTTTTCAAGGCATTGAGTACCTATTCTGAGGTTTTCCTATGCTATATTGATAATTGGTTCTTAACATTTTTCCTTCCTCATCAAGTTCTGGAAATATAGTTTGAACTGGGATCTTGTCACCTATAACGTTCTTTAAGCATGAAACATGGAAAACTGGGTGTACTTGTAAAGATGCTGGCAACTCCAATTTGTATGCCATAGTACCAATCTTTTGCAACACCTTATAAGGGCCATGGTACTTTGGTGATAATTTATTATCCTTCTTGGCTTGCTTGAGGAACATCTGTTTGTATGGTTGTATTCTTAAAAACACCCAATCCACTACTTCAAAACTGCTTTCACTACGATGTTGATCTTCTTGTTATTTCATGTGATTCTATGCCATGGTCAGGTTGTCCTTTAATAGTTGGAGAAATTTTTTTTGATGCTCGATGTGATCTTCCACTGCTTGAACCTTAGATTTTTATTTTAGAGAAGAAGTGATGGAAGGAGGGTGGTATCCATAGAGTGCCATAAATGGTGTCATTTTTGTTGTAGTATGAAAGGAAATGTTACACCACCATTCTGCCAAGGGTGACCATTTGAACCATTGTGTTTTTTTATCAGAGACAAAGCAACGAAGGTAGCCTTCCATACATTTGTTCACTATCTCAGTTTGTCCATTAGATCGAGGATGATAGGATGAGCTATGAGCCAATTAAGTACCCAAACAAGAAAATAATTTTGTCCAAAAATGTCTAGTGAAGATGGGATCTTTGTCACTTACATGGGATCTTTGGGCTTCCATGTAGCTTTTGAATTGTCTCCATGAATGCGATGGCAACTATAGTGGCTTTGAAGGGATCAGAGAGTGCTCAAAAGTGTTCATACTTGTTCAGTCTATCAACAATCACCATGATGACACTCTTTCCTTCAGACTTCAGTAACCCTGTGATGAAATCCATGGAAACCTCCTCCCAGCGCTGACTTGGGATGGCTAATGGTTGTAAAAGACCTGGGGTTTTAATTGTTTCCACCTTATTTTGTTGGCAAACCAAACATTCTGCCACAAAACTTTGAACATCAATTTTAAGGCCATCCCAAAAACATTCTTTCTTGACCCTATGATAGGTTTTCAAAAATCCCGAGTTCCCTCCTACTGGAGAGGTGTTCAATTCCAATAGTAACTTTTGTTTGAGTTGGGAGTTCTTACATAAATATAAGCAATATTTGTACCATAGTGAATAGTTTTTCCATGTAAATGTACCTAATGCACTGGAATCCTGCTGCAACCTTTGAATGAGAGTCCACACTTTTTCGTCATTCTTCCATTCATCCCTTGCTTCTATTATCCAATCGGGTTGGATGATGGAGATAGCATAGATAAAGGCCTCAACATATTCATCCCTTATTGAGAGTGCATCTACCACAACATTTTGCTTCCCTTTTTTATAGACAATTTCAAAATCATAACCCGATATCTTGGTTACCCATTTTTGTTGTTCTTCTGAAGATAGTCTTTGTTCCAAGAAGTATTTAAGACTATCATGATCTATTTTTACCTTGAAGTGCCTACCTATTAGGTAAGGATGCCATTTCTTCAATGCATGTAGTATTTCCATCATTTCCTTCTCATAAATGGGTTTGTGTAAGTCCTTTCCCTTGAATGGTCATCTTTCAAAAGCCAGGGGCCTTCCTTCTTGCATTAGGACAACACCAATTCCATTTCCCAGGGCATCACATTCCACAATAAAGGTTTTTGTGAAGTATGGAGTGGTCAAGATAGGAGCTTTGCACATCACCTCTTTAAGTTGTTCAAAAGCTTTAGTTTCCTCTGGAGTCCATGAAAATGCATCCTTCTTAGTTAGTGTCATTAAAGGTGTTTTTATTCTTCCATAGTGCCGAATAAAATTGTGGTAGTAACCTGTCAAACCCAAAAATCCTCTAAGAGTCTTCAATGTTTTGGGAATCAACTAGTCCCTCATGGCCTCAATCTTGTTAGGGTCTACCTTGACACCTTCATGAGATACAATATGACCCAAATACTCTACCTCCTTCACTCCAAAGAAACATTTGGATGGTTTGACATATAGTTGTTGCTCCTTTAGTAGTTGTAGCACCTTGTCAACATGTCGCACATGGTCCTCCAAAGACTTGCTATAGATTAGTATATCATCAAAAAATAATAACACAAATTTTCAAAGGAAGGGCTTGAAAATGGAATTCATAAACCCTTGGAATGTGAAAGGTGCATTTGTAAGGCCAAAAGGCATGACCAAAAATTCATAATGGCCTTCATGAGTTCGAAATGTTGTGTTTGGGATATTTTCTTCCTTCATTCTAATCTGATGATACACTGAACGAAGATCCAATTTTGTGAAATAGATTTCTCCATCTAATTCATCTAACAATTCATCAATGATGGGAATGGGAAACTTATATTTAATAGTGATCTTGTTTAGCTCTCTATAATCTGGACACATACGCCATGAGCCATATTTCTTGAATACCATTACCATCGGTGCAGAGTAAGAACTTTGGTTGGGTCTAATAATTCCATCCTCTAACATTTATTCAACGATGTGCTCATTTTCACTCTTCTGGGCATAAGGGTATCTGTATGGCCTGATGTTAGGAGGAACACTTGTAGGAATTTGGTGAATATCATGATCATGATTTCAAGTGGGTGGAAGACCTTTGGGAATATCTTCAAATACTTTGGAATGCTTATCAATGATCCCTTGGAGATATTGAGGAATAGATGGCTTAGATGCTTGAACATCTAGTGAGCATAGTTGTGCAATAACACCTCGATGCCCCTTTTTCAATAATTTTGTCATGCCATTAGAGCTTATCACCTTACCAAGTTTCCTTGTGATACCTCTAAACTCAATTTATTTTCCTTCCAATGAAAATTTCATGAAAAGTTCTTGAAAATTAAAATCCACTGTTCCTTATGATTGTAACCATTGGATTCCTAGTACAACATCAACACCATCCATGGGTATAGAAATCATTGGAATATTCATTACATATTCCCCCATAGTAATATTGATCTCATTGCATTTTCCTGAGGAATTGATAGTTCCTCCATCTGTAATCGTTACTTGAAACTTTGGTGCTAGATATACAAAGCAATTTAGATCTTTGGCTAATTTATATTGAATGAAATTATGAGTACTGCGAGAATCAATTAGGACTATTACCTTTTTATTTTTGATATATCCTTTGATCTTGAGGGTTTGAGGAGTGTTAATTCAAGCCAATGCATTACACGATATCGTGGGAGTCAACTCTTTAGATGAAATTGCTTCTACATTTTCATCTTGAGATGCTTCTTGTTCTTGTTCTAGTTCTTCTTCCTCTTCACAATATATGTAGAATAATTTCTTTTCACCAAACGTATGTCCCTTATTGTACTTGTTGTCACAATTAAAGCATACACCTTTTTCTTTTCTTTCCTCCAATTGTCGAGGTGTCAACCTTGTAGGTTAAGGTGTTTTAGAAGAAAGAGCATTATTCTCTCTATAGATGTTAGGATTGGTCCTTCTAGTATCCATAGCCATATTTTTACTTTCAACATTTCTTGCCACCCTGAATGCATTCTCTAATGATTTGGGTTCCCAAAGGTGAACCTCATGTTGAATGTTATCCCTTAAAGTTCATATGAATACATCAATCAAGTGCTCATCTGGAATATCTGTTACCTTTATATCCAATCTTTGAAAGTTCTCAATGTGCTCTGTAACTGAACCCTTTTGCTTGAGATTTATCAATTGGCTCAAGAAGGTAATGCTCCTTGTATCCTCATAGTGTGCTATCATTTCTTCTGTGAAAATTGTCCAAGTGATGAGTGATTTGTGAGAAAAAAGCCATCGATACCATACAAATTGATTGGGTTCTAAATATAAAGAAGAAATTCATACCTTTTGTGTATGTGGAACATTATGTAGATAAAAGAATTGCTCCATCTGAAGTATCCATGTGATAGGGTCCTTGCCATCAAACTTCCTCATATTGATCTTAGGAACGTGGTTGGTCTTCAACCCAAAGTTGGAGTTTCTCCATTCTTGATTTACCTTCCTTGTGTCCTCATCATGAATTTCATGGGATACATTTTCACTTTCAGGTGTCCTCTCTATTAGGAAATTTTCAATCCTTCCATGATCTCCCCTTTTAAACCATCCATCTTAGTATTTATTGCCTCAAACTTAGCTTCTGTTGAATCCATCATCTCTTGTAGTTCATCTTTTGTTATTGTCTTCTTTTGTAAATCATTTATGTCCCTACGCATTTCTTCAACTTCATCAAGATTCCAAGTAGGATTGTCTGGAGGCTTATTTGGTGTAGAAATTCCCTTTTTTGGTGGCATGTTGGCCAAGTATCACTTTAAACCTTGATTTTGAGGTGGTTTTGCTAGACAATCTTCCTTTTATTGTATATCCAAAATTTCGACCCTTCTGAGTATGGAATTTTCTTTTTTTGTAGGTCTCTGATATTTCTTCTCTGCAATGCCACAAGTCTAATAAAAATTGGATGTGACAAGTGTAATTTATGGTAACTTCCCCACAATGTGTTGATTTTTGGCCTTTCCATGAGATCTCAATTGTATAGTGTGACCCACACAAAATAATTGATATAAAATTCTGAAACTCATACCAGAACTACTACGGGTTGTCCACTATGCAATGAAACTAGGCTCACTCAATTTGGATACTCTATGAAGAAGTTATGATTGTTTTACTCGGAACACCTTCTTGAGACTAGTCAAATACCCTATCTTCCACAGGGTATATCTATAAATTTAAGATGACCCAGAAGCTGAAATTGTTACCACAGATACCTTACTAATTTCATGAATAGCCTTTGGAGTTCAAGGTTTGAAATGTTACAGAAAAATTTTTATAGAAAAAATTTCCCAATGACTCAATTCAGGCTGATTCCAGAACCCTATCTTACAAAGGATGTATCTCCGAAAGTATAAGGTCTCAGGAGCTGAAATTTTAACCCAATGTACCTTGATCCGTCTACTAAATAGCCCCCAAGCTGTGCCTTCTGAAACATTGTAGAAAAAAAGTTATAGAGAAAATTCCAAGCTGTCTCATATGTAGTAATGAAACCCCAAGACCTTGAACTCTGATACCATATGTTAGGAACCAAATATCAATATAGCATAGAAAATCCTTAGAATAAGTATTCAACGCCTTGAAAAAGAGATAAATTCAGATAATAAGCCTCTTCGAGGGGGCAACCTCCTTATGCCCACATAAATGTCCCAATACAAGATGATTCCAAATGAAAATGTCTCCTTGGTATATATAGGAGACTAGGAGGCATAATTGCAGCTAATGGAATAAAGAAAACATAAATAAAATAAAATTACTAATTTAATATGCCACAATTAATGGGTAATGAGCCACTATTTAGGGCTTAACATATTTCCCACCATTATTGGACACCTCAGAGATAGAAGAACAATTGAAACCAACAGAGCTCAACCTTGACTGCATGGAAAATGCATCCACTCATCATATCATGGAAACACAAGTCAAGGTCACTCTCCAGCAAAGGATTTGGATTTATCAGGTTATCAAAGCAGGGAAATTCCTGCACCATAGAAAGCTGCTCACCCGAGGCCAAATTTAGCAGAAATTTCCTCATTTGATGGGGGAAATCAATGCAATGGATACCATTTCTTCCTAAAGGGGAGGATTGATCTAGGTGGATATCAGTGTCCCCCCACCCATTCCAACATGCTCATCTTGTTAGTTTCTCAGTTTGGCAGTTTTTCCTAGTTTTCAGGTCCTGAACTTCCAAGGTCGTTTTGAGGCCCTAAGCAACGTTTTTTAGGGATCGCCACAGTCGAACTATATATTGATTAAAATTTTGACGGCATAATGTGTATTCCTCATATATACCTTTCTAATGGGATATCATGCACCTAATACCAAGATCGTATGCAAAATTTACGACCCCGGGAAGTTAATGTACCAACGTACCCAACGAGGCCCACATGACTTTTGATGCTTCATCTCCTAGGGTTAGGTTTTTGGATGTCTAGGGTTTTGGAATTCATGTTTATTGTAAAAAGGCTTTCAGAGCCTCATTGTACTCATCTTCTTGCAAATGCGCATATATGTCACATCTCTTCTCAGAGATAAGTTGCCACCATTCTAGCAATCTTGTTTCAGTATGCATTTTATAGTTTCAACATATTTCTTATTTAATAGAGGTAAAGTTTTATTGTATCTGTATTATTATTTATTGTGTCTCTGTGTTAATATTATAAATATGTGTTTCATTTCATTCTGCTCATAAATCTGGATCACAGTACCAATACAAAGTTGTTTATCCTCTCTTTGTACTGGATATGGAGATATGTACCCTCTCCAGCATGATCTATACAATGAATTTATTTATGTAGATCCCGTGCCTCCTATTTTATGAAAATAGCCAATGGGAGGAAAAATACTATAAGGAATTTGTTTTTGTGTTGCAAATGTATATTCCCATGGTTTGTTTCCTCGATATGTCAATGTTGTAGGAATGTGAATCCCTATATCAGAAATGATGTTGTGGTGAAGAATATGGTTACTCCAAATGATCATGTTGCACCCATCACTGGGATGAGAAGTTGATGTGTACCATATGTGCATGTAAGAAGTTAGGAGGTCTCAGTTTGATGTGCCTATTGTCTGATAGTTGTTGTTGGTAAATTGTAGATGTGTTTTAGGTATCGCTGAAGTGCACATGATCCATACTAGAGTGTGTGTTGTATTGTGGAGGTGTTGTGCTAAGGTTTCAAGGATTTTAATCCACTTGTATATATGACTATTTGGTATATGTAGGTAGAAAATAGGTTCCAGAAGAAAAAGAGAGTGAGGGTTTTGTATGCCAACTATGGAGAATAGGTCAAGGAATGGTATTATCTCATGAATAGATCTATCCAACAAAGGGGTAAGAACAAACTTTGTAACATTACAGGATCTTATGTGCAATGTACCATGTGAATTGGAGGCATAAAGGATGATAGATGCTTCAAAGGTTGGCATATCAAAATGTAAACTCTAGATTCTTTCAAATGAAGAAAATGAATTATGTACAAGTTTCAAGTCAGAAAGAAAAGAACACCTAGAGATTTTATCCATCAAATGTTGAGATGTAGTTGTGAAAAGATGAGTGTTATGCCATAAGTAGTGAAGAATTGAAAGTGTACTCAAAATTTTACTCAAAAACTAGGGAATAAAGAAAGGATTGGTCTAGAGTGGTGCTCTCAAACAAAGAAGTAAGAAGTAAACTAGAATTGAAGTTAAGAACAAGTAACTATATTCGATATCTAATCCAAAGTTAGAGGTAGAGCTTGGTGCATACTCCAATAAACTATTGTACAATTTTCCATGGAGCTTGGTGCATACTTCAATAAATTGTTGTACAATTTTCCATGGATCTTGATGAAATTGCAACCACCTACACATTAGGTTAGATAAGTAACGTGGTAGATAAAAATTCCTTATTAATTCCTAGCACAAGGTGTCCCATGTAGTTATATAGGTGGGAGTTCTACTTGCAGTGTGTTCTATGTTTAACTCCACATATACCTTGACAACATTTTCATGATACTTCCACCAAGATTATGCAAGTCCCTCTAAATGGTTACCTACAAGAAGGAGGTGTTGTGTCTTGGTCATATTTGGGTAGGTTTGGAAGTATATAGTGAGGCTACGTACCTATGAATCCAAAGCACCCATGTGCATCTAGCCACCATACTTAGGTAATGAGATTTTGAGGTCTAGCTGGAAGGTGGAGGTGGAAATTGCATTAATGGTACGGGCCCATGTGACAAAGATAGAGCCCAACAACAACAATTGTCTTTGCTAGCCAACCTAGCGACTAAGGGGTTCTCCTCCCTTGATGGAATACCCTTCTAGCTAGCTCAAATATATAACCAATCCAAATAAGGAGGGATGATATCCCCTTGATACATAACCTTCTAGGGACATCTACCATTAGTTAATTAATCGTTGTGTGTGTTATTTAGTTGAACATAACTTTCCAACCTTGAGCTATGTACATATGCATATAATATTATTTTCTAGTCTTTGAGTGATGTGCATCCTTAGATTAAGGTTTTTTACTTGGAGAGCTATGTAATCCTATAATAAGGGCACTTACCTCATTAATAAAGTGGGCAAGTTTTTATCATCTATTCTAATTTTTGGGTTTTTTCATGGTTCTATATTTTCTTTATATCACCAACAACAAGTTTTGTCTTGGCTCTATCTATAATTTGTTTTGCAAGTAAGTTGTTTCTTATCATTTGGTATTAGAACAATAATATATTGGCTTACTCCCTTTAATTTGGACGTTAAGGTTTGAACTAATAAATATATAGGTGGGAGGGTGTACTCCAAAGGAAGCAAATTTGATCCTGAGTGCATGTGGGGTGGGAGGGAGCCTCCCAAAAACCCAACATTGCTAAATGTTGGGTGGGATATGAGATAAAGAAATAGATTCAAGTGAGAAAGAAATATTGAATCACATGCTATAATTAAACCCAAGTATGAACAATGAAAATAAGAAAGAAATAAGAGATCAACATTGTTTGCCTAAGTTTAGAAAAACATACTTGATGCTTCAATAGGTAAACAAATATTAAAACATTGACATAATAAGACTATGCATACATGATGTTACTTTCAATTACAACTTTATTGTCCTTTAAACCCTTGGTGACTTCACATAGCTTGAGTAAATCATGAATTATTGTCACTAAAAATCAATTCTCTTGCCATTACAAAAAGAAAAAACAATCAGTAGAATAGCAAAAAAACATGAACTTGTATAAACAGATAATCTATATTTGTTAACACAAAAAATATATATATAAAAATTTGTTTAACTCTATTTATTTGTTATTTTCTGCTTACAACTATAGAAGTGACATTTTTTGCAAACATAGAATACATGGTCCTCCATCATAGAACCTGAAATAGAGCCAATTTCCCATCAGACCGTGTTCAGGTTGTTCCATGTCCAATCTTCGCCATTAAGTTGTTCCATGTCCAATATTCACCATTAAGTTGTCCATAAATCTTTGGGAAGATTCATGTTCTTCCCATGTTTTCTATTTTTGCCTTGGTTTTTTTCCGTAGGCTCCCAGACACATAAAAAAAACAAAGCAAGGATAGAAAAAATGGATAGAAGATACCTTGTTGGAAATGCATTGTGGATCGTGAAGGTGACCTACCTTCAGACCTGTGTTTGTCAAATACATTAATAAGTTAAATGACTGAATAATAACTATACATGAATGAGTGTGTATTTGACAAAGAGAATTAAATGTTATATGACTGAATAATAATTAAAAATGTATGATGCTCTAGAAATACTAAAAGGGAATACCTCATGAATAAGCTCCTATTGGCTTCGAGAATAATTTATTCTCTACTAAACAAGACCAACCACGTGAAGATGGAAGCTCATTNNNCCCCCCCCCCCACCCTTCACATCACTCTCAATTCCCCATACCCAATCATGCATAAGTAGAAAAACAAGAATTAAAGGTAAATGAAATCAATATGTTACGTGCATACAGAACATATATGGTCCACGCACAACTAGCAAAACAAAAAATTGTACAGTCAGTAACTTATATTAATAAAATTTGTCTTGAAAGTATGTACAATCACTTCTTTTTGATAAAACTCATGAGTGTATCATTTTTAGGATCGTCTCGATCTCGGCCTTCAACTATTGAGTCTTATTCTATTGTTGGAAGGTGATGGCCAGTAATCTCAATCATTCTACTACTTCTAGTAGCAGGTCATGGATGTTGATGCACTACAGGGGCATCCACTACAAAACAAAAAGAATTAAAAGGACATGGTTAGTTATTATTCATAGTAGTGCTTCATTAGTACAAATATAATTACTATGTTTTTTACCTGGAGGAGTAGTGGACATGACCATTGGTTGGATTTTTATTGGTTCCTCTCTTCTTCGAGCACCCTCATATACATGCTCTTTCATTGAAATAAAAATATTTCTAAGTACATGGCCATCTAATGGAAATATTAATAATCACCATATTATACATTTTATTTTAAAGACACGCATATCGTGATCATGGGTTTGTGAACCACTAGTATCATGGTGTTGTTTTCCACCACCATCAAATGAACCGGTGTTTCTTCCCTGCTTAAAGAAAATAGAGACATAATTAATTGATGTGTAAAATCAATTGTCAATATAATGGACAAGCAATCAACAACTGCAATCTTGTCATTTTATTTACCAACTCATTCGAAAGGTCATATTGTGTTTCTAATCCCTTCCTTTTCTGATTTTTTGCCACAACTTGAAATCCAAACTTGAAGCCTAGCATCAAGTCTTCTTTTGTGGCAGCACTGTTAAATTTATCACCCTGCATCACATGGCATAAAATATGGATTTTTTCTTATTGGTTACAATTAGATAAAATTTACATGATGATTTATTGCATAAGATGAATAAAGTATTCGGTACTTACAATTCTAGATTTTAATATTAAGTAACCACCTTGGCCAAGTTTGTTTTGTCCACGTTTATCTAATCTTACCTTTGTTTCTTTTGATGTGTATGGGAGCCTACGCAAAATTTCAAGTATGTTATAATATATCATGATTTTTTCTATAGAAATAAACAAAATTCAGCATATTCAATTCAAAATATCATATATTACCTTCCAATACCAGGTGGTGTCTTCCCTTCACTTCTCAATGCGCTCTCCTTAGCGTCCTCATGTATATTCGTCCATTCCCTCTCGAGAATGGATATAGGATGATCATACTTAGGTTTATTTTTCAAATGAACCCTATATTGATCTCTGACATATTTCAAATATGTATCGGCCTTTGAGGTGGTTTCAAACTTGTTGAATATATCACCAAACAAGCCAACCATATGGTCTATAATATTATTTTTCAAATCTTTATCCTAGGCACTCCACCGTGTGCGGATGGTGGGCCCGAAGATCTCTAGAGCCTTGTCATGCAAGGTTTGGTAAAAAATATTGTTTCCTGAAAAATGATATGATAATTACATTAAAACAATATGAAAGATGTAGGTTTCAATCAAATGGTAGGAACTATTTAACATATTCAAAAATACCTGGGATTTGTTGTATCTTCAAGGAAACCAAGTTTTTGTCCACCAACAAATTGATGGAGAGTGTTCTCAATATTTGAAAACATGTTGCCCTGAGATAACAATGTTTATTTGGCTACGCATAAACAATATCCTCATGAGATTCACCCTGTAGACCCTCATGAGAACGGTCTAGAATGTTCGGTGGGGGCATCTCATGGGCCCCAGGAGTTTTAGTCCTATCAGCCACAGATGGAGAGGAAAATAGCCTCGCAGGTATGTGGCTCGTGCTAGGATGATGTGGGGTTTGTGCATCACTACCACCAGCAACGTCCTCATGACCAGGTTGTTCCCCAATCAGTGAATGGAAAATTACTTATAGAAATAAAATGTTAGAGTATTGTTGATATAATGGTAATATACAAAAATTTCATAAATCAATATATGTCTGAAATAGTCTTTTTTTTTAATTTCACTTACCCCAAATTGTTCTATATCTTGTCTAAAAATTTCCATCTTTTTTTTCCCTCCACTATAAGTGGCTTAGACTTAGTCAATTCAATGTATTCCATATTTTCCTTTTTCAAGGCCTTTTTAATTGTTTCCATCGGGTTGATGGAATAATATATTTCATTCAACAGATCATCCTACTCTGATGGTGTGCTCATCTACATCAAAAAATAAACATGTTAATTACATTATTCTAAGAAATAATTGATATGAAAGTCACTATTGTACCTTCTTCGAGCTAGTCGGTTCCTTCCCATGATCACCCTGCCACATTATAAGATGCATGAAAATTTATAATGTTATAAGAAAATAATCTAAGAAGCATGAGATATTACAATGTATGTTTCAAATATAAAAAGGAAAACAGTAATTATAGGTTTGGTATAATAGTAGAACATGTTTACCCCCATAATAGGAGTGCTTCCATCAATTCGATTCAAATCGTAATCGATCAAAAACTCCTCCCCCACAGCTATTATTTTCACTGCACATACAAATATTATGTTTCCTTCACACCCCTCAAATATACAATTGGGTTTCTTTCTTGTTGTCCCTAGTCTTGTACTATTAATAAACCCTACAATATTGCTCAACACCTTTTTTCCTCCATCAATATACATCGTCGCTCCTTTATTATGATCGTTGTATTTTATTATATGTAATTTGTAGTGATTGCATATCTCCTCATACCTAGCATATATCAAACCATCCTCAACCGATATCCATAGTTGTAGCATGGTTCGGCATACTCCATCAACTCAAAAAATCCTACATCTTTCACCTTTATTTCATCCATGGAGAATAGGCCTAGAACATGTATGGACAATGGAACAATGCGATAAATCCTTGCATTGAAACATAAGTCAGTGTCCAACTGAGGAAGTTCATTGGATACCCATGGTCTCAATAGATGTTTGTACCTCAAAGGAACCTCGACGTCACCTATGCTCCCATCGTCATATGAACATGAACCTCCTTCAACAATAAAGAATTTCATGTGCCTACAAAATTTTCTTCTAACCTTTTCACCTCTAGTTGACCTCGCCCTGTTAGATGTGTTGGACATCGTAACACTTTCCCCCCTCCCTCCAGAAATTCCCTCACTCGAGGATGATAGGTCTGATAGGTACATGTTCAGTTGTACCTACACTCCATCAAATGAGAAAACGTAGTTAGCGACGATATGATTGAAATGGCAATGGAATGGTAAGAACAAAGCACCAGGCATCTTGTTTATTTCTTTGACTAAATGTAATGAATGGGAAAATGGGTGATTATCAATTGTTGGGTTTGAACATTTGATGTATAATATATTTTTCCTACAATTTTGTTGGGAATTGTCCTTGGAACCACAACGAATTAAACTAAGCAGTGAAACCAGATTTGCACAAAGTCATTTCTTCATGGTAATGAATTCACATTGGAGAAGCTTGATTTCGAGTCAACAATAATTGCAGAGAATTTCACATTTCTTATTTTTCAATGAATATTTGTCTTGGTAAGACAAACGATCTACCATGGACCTACCATTTATGGATCATAATGGTATGAGAGTGGTTGGATACAATAATTTTATGAAGGCATTTCTCTTGTCTTATTCAAAAATCTGTCTCCTAAAGATCCGGGGTTCATTCTTAACAATATAAATTTACATGTGAAACTTTCATCTTCCATAGCAATGATAGGAATGGTTGGCTCAGGAAAATCTACATTTCTATCATGTATACTTGGAGAGATGGAAAAATTCAAAGGAACTATGAAGGAAAGTAGTAACATAACTTTGGAAAGAGGGAGAGAATGTTCTCTTAGATATGTAGAGTTGTTGTTGTATACTTAATGATGCATCCTACACTTAATTGTTGCATTCTTATGCAAATGGGGAAAGTGATAGAACACAATAATACTCTTGTAGCCAAAATATGTAGGCATTATTTATCCCAGTAGAATCTACATCTCCTTGAGGGACTTGTGATAGTCTACAACAAATGTAACTTTCCTAGAGAAATAGTATATGCCTTTCCAGAATTGGAGAGAAGAGTTTAGATACCGATTTAGATATTTTCAATGCCATCATTTCCAATCATGGGAGGTTTCACCAAGTTGCAAAAATGCATGATATCTTAAGACCCGTCAAGGAAAATGGCTTGAATCTAGATTTAGTAACATACCCTATGAGGAACATGTGTCGAAGAGATGGTCATCATACAAAACCAAGGAAATTTCACTAACCCTTATAATCATTAACCCACTAACCATTAACCATTAAATAAATAAATAAGTGACACTAACCATTAACCCTTATAAATAAATACCACTGGCCCTTATAATCATTAACCCATACAACCCCTAATACCCTTAACCCTAATCATCTTAAAAATTCAACTTTAATCCCTATAAAAAATGTGACCCATACATGTCCTAGATCTTAGAACCCTTGCCCCTAACCCATGTAACACTTATAACCCTATAATCCCTATAATTTTTCATTTTTCTTTTTCTCATTATTTCCCTAAGTCCTAGGTTGTATTTTTTTATTATGTTTTTCTTGTTTAATTTCATTCTAGTTTCATTTAATTCTTCTCAAGTTCCAATTCATCCTCCTCCACATGTGAAATGACCTCCCCAAAGGTGTTCCATGAGTGGTAAAACATTTGGTGATAATATTCTCAGAGAATATTTTAAAAGCACCATAACTGTGTCAATGTTTTCCCAACTTTCTATTATGACCACATTTTAGAAATCTCATGGCCATTATACATCTAATGGTGTTGATCTAGCATAATTATAGGAATTATATCAGAAGGTGAATTCTCCTAAATGTGGCCACCCTCAAAATATGTGAAAAGGAATGTGAAGGGGATCAAAAGTGAAACATTCCCTCTAAAGGGTGCAACATTTCATCCAAGAGGTGCAATGTCCTCTCTCAAAGGGTGCAATGACCTCAAAAGTATCTCAATGACCTCATATAAGTGGGATGACCTCCATAAAGTGTGAAAGGGGCTTCCTCGACATCCTCTAAAGGCACAAGGATCAATCCAAGTCATATACATGCAGGTACATCGTCCAAAGTAAGGTATAAGTGACCCAATGCAAGTATCAATCCAGGAGCATGTACACAATTCTAATACAACATAAGTGATTCATGTCAAATTTAAATTCCATTAGTTGGATCACATTAAGCATCATCTTCAAACTTCACAATAATTCATAGAATCCATATAATTTTTCAATTTTAGGTATGGGAGGGTTATCATTTTCCCCTATTACATGTGACAATACCTAGGGAAGGCAATAAGACTAGATTTTTCACCTCTATTGGTGATTATAGATAGCACAATCGTCATGGTGTTAAGGTTGACCTTGAGGTCAACAAGAGTGGATTGAATTGGTAGGGGTAGGGGTAGGGGTCTTCTTTCTCTTGGTGTGGGTACACCATCTTATAAGTATCGTTTATTTGTGCTTGATTTCATTGTTTTTAATGTGTGTGGGTGATGAGCGTTCTACATCATGGAGTTTTAGTGTGGTGGGTAGCTTGGAAAGGATCCAATATACTTGTAGTTGCTTCAAAATGGGCATGTTCTAGAGATATAAGTATTTGTTGTATAGTTATTTCTACAATTAGGTAGTGCCTCGTCCCATGAGAGGAATTGGATCATTTATGATTTTATTATTTTATTGAAGATAAATTCATTATAGGATCTAAGAAGGAAAAAATCTTGGTCTACAATCATAATTCACTCATTTGGATACTCGAGAAAATGTAGGGTACAAGGAAATTCATAAAAAAATTGGATCACTTAAAAAACAATCCGATATACATGTGTGTGATATGATTGAACTAATGAGATTGTTGAGTTTCTTCTAGTTATAAACCAAACACATGAGCCACAACTTGAGAGGAATGAATACCTAGAAGGTGTCTTGACCAAGGATCTTTGTTGATATAGATCATGCAAAAGTAGTACAAGAGTCTATTATCTAGTATTGACACAATTGATTTCTAAATTATGAGCAAATTCCAATAAATATTTTTTGTATGTATATGTTTGAACATTTTAATTTTGAATTTTGAATGTAATACCATTTTGAATCATGGAACTTTTTTTTTGTCATTTTTGAATTTTAGATGCCCACAAAATTCTCTATGATAAATATATATTATTCATGTATATTCCATAAAGATATGTCACACCAAATGATGTTGTGTGAAAGAGAAACATCTGGCTAAATAGGGAAATGTACCCAGAAAAACATATATCCAAACATGGTAGTGCACTCAAAGAAAGGTCTAGACAAATTCATTGTTCTTATGTGGCTCAATCCTGCTTCAAGGTTAATGACTATTTTGGTCAAGTTTGAATATTGTTGGAATGCGGTTGCAAGGGTTTGATCTTTGTTCCCCACACATGTAGTGTAGATTGGCGAGATCTTTTATTTGGAGGAAACCATTCTTTGCACAACTAAAATCTTACGAGTGTGGCTTAGGATGGTTATAGGACCGGGTTGAAAAGGAAACAATAGAAACCTCATTGTCCCTAGAATCTTGAGTTTCTTTATTATTTGATTTGGAAAGTTCCTTACACCTTTTGAAACAATTCTTCTCAACATGGTTTGACTTTCTTCATTTCTACAGGTCACAAAGACTGATTAGAGGGCATGATCCATACACCAACAAAGTCAAAGGGTACGTGGGGTGTTTTGGAGCAGATGCCAATGACTTGAAATATATGAACACATTACATGGACAAGAGAATTATCCACTAGGTTTACCCTTGTTATGTGCCACAATTTATCTCTACTATTTCATAAATGTTTCAAAAATATTCCCCCGAGGGTTCTTTATGGTATTGATTTGTGGGTTTTAAATCTTGATAACGGAAGGAAGAAACTAGGTATAAAAGAAAAATAATTAACATTGGTCTCATGAAAAGAGTGAAGAATATATAGTCATGAAAATATACCTTTCCTTGTGTCATTACTAGGGATAAGGCGCTTGGCCTCTTTCTCATCTATCCATGCCCTCTTTCTCCTCTGTCTATAACCTCTCTCTCCTAGTATGTCCACGCCCAAGTCTTTATCCTCTCTCTGCGTCCTCTTTCTCCATCTATGGTCGGTCTATTGTCATGGAGATATGATCGTTCCTCTCTGTTGTGGGGATATGGATCAACATATGGGCGCGGGGATGTGAATCAAAATATGGGTGTGGTTTTTGTTTTAATGTTATATGTTTTATTGTTTTATGTTTTGTTTTTTAATTTTTTAATTTATATATTTATAATTTATATATTGTATCATATGTGTGTGTGTGTGTGTGTGTAATTTATAATATATATTAAGAGGTCACAAGTTCAAATCCAGAGGGGAGTAGGGTATGTATACCTCCATAGAATTTACATGTCAAATCGTTGGACGGAAGGGGTCCCTTGTCCCACAAACAAGGGGGTATCATACACCAATTTGGTTCTTGGATTGGCATATACAAAGTCAAAGATCCAAATATCGATTATCATTCGATGACATGCACAATAATGGAAAAGTGGGACTCTACTTCCCATGTAGCATAAACAATATCAATAATCACTAGAATATCATGCTCGATAATAGGTAATCAAGATGACAAAATATGAGCTACTAGGAATATGAGGTCACAAATATGTTGAGTTTGAGTTACATTCAAAAGTAAATGCAACCTCCAACCAGACTCTCACCATTATGGAAAGACTAGAAAATGGAAATCAAATAAGCATTTCATTGTCACTGAGCATAGAACATCCCAATGCAAAGACGTTATTTGTGAAGCTCACATTTTGAGTATTGAGACTCACTTCTCCTAATATCATTAATAAAAATTATATGAATATTTATTGGCCACCCAATCTAATATGGAGCAGACACAATCTACTAGTCACACATGTAATGGAAATCGAGCACACACAGAAACCAAGATAACTTGAATAAGGTTATCTGTCTTTATTCAATCAATAAAATAAGAGAGCAAATAGCTTTCTTATATAGGTTACAATCAAGGAGAGTCAAACCACTTTATGAATGTGGGATAAAGTGAAAATGTAACCTAAAAGCAAATATCTGACCTAAAAGAAAATAAATTATCCTAAAGTCACTTTGAATTTATTAATGCCTAAGTCTAATTTCTAATTGACCATTATAAACTAATATTTAATTTAACACCCTCCCTTAATGGTCAATCTACTCACTACACCAAGTTTCTTTCAAAATTTTACATGCTTTTCAAGACCCAAAGACTTGGTGAAAATGTCTGCAGTCTGATCCTTTGTAGGACAATATTGCAGCTCAATAGTTCCATCTTCTACAAGTTGTCTGATGAAGTGACAATGTGTATCAACATGTTTGGTACGCTCGTGGAAGACTGGATTCTTGGCAAGTTTCATTACCCCTTGATTGTCACAGAACAAGGGTGTAGGCTCTCTCTGCTGCATCTTCATATTTGATAACATCCTCTTGAGCCAAACTACCTTGCATGCACCTTTCAATGATCCTCGATACTCTGCTTTTGTCGATGAAAGGGCGACTGCATGGTGTTTCTTGCTGGTCCATGTGACTGCACCTGTGCCAAGGCTAAAGACATATCCAGAAGTGGATTTTCTGTCATCAACAGAACCTACCTAATATGAATCTGTATACCCACACAACCTCGGGTCTTTTCTCTTGTTGTACAGAATTCCAAAGTCAAGTGTCCCTTTCACATATCTCAACACTCGCTTCACTATTGTCCAATGCTCTACTTTCGGCGTTGTCATAAATCTAGAAATGAAGCTCACAACAAAACTCAGATCAGGTCTAGTGGCTGTAAGACATATCAAGGTGCCCACTAGCTGTTTGTATAGTGACTCACTAACTGTCTTTGAGTCAGTCTTGGCTGAAAGTTTCGGCCCTTTCTCCATAGGTGTAGAGGAGATTTTGCAATCCTCCATCCTGAACTTATCCAACAAACTCCTGGCATACTTTTCTTGTGAGACAAAAATGCTGCTCCCTATTTGCCAAACTTCTACACCTAGGCAATAGTGTAGGAGGCCTAGATCTATCATGTCAAATGCTCTCCTCATGTTGGATTTGATCCATGTAATTGCATCTTCCTCACTACCTGTAATAATGATATCATCCACATGAACAACCAGAAGAATGATATCATTACCAACTCTTTTGACATATAGGTTGGAATCTGAAGGACTTCGCTGGAACCCTTGCTGAACCAAATACTTGTCAATATTGATGTACCATGCCCTCGGTGCCTGTTTCAGACCATATAGAGCCTTCTTTAGTCTGCAAACTAGATGCTCCTTCCCTGCAACCTAAAACCCCTCTAGTTGGCACATGTATACCACTTCCTTCAAATCTCCATTAAGGAAGGCACTTTTCACGTCCATCCGGTGGACCTTACAGCCTTGTTGTGCTGCCATGGATGGAACAAGACGAATAGTGCTCATATTTGTTGTAGGAGAAAAAGTCTCCTCATAGTCAATGCCTTCTCGCTGAGAGAATCCTTTCACAACTAACTGTTCTTTGTACTTGTCAAGTGTACCATTTGCCTTGTACTTGACCTTGTACACCCATTTGCAGCCAATGGGTTTCTTCCCTGATGGAAGAGCTGTGAGATCCCAAATCTGATTTTTCATCAAACTTTCATGTTTGGCCTCCATGGCCTTTTCCCATTTAGGTCTTCCTTTTGCTTCCTTGAATAATTGAGGCTCATAGATCTCCTGAATCTTGGCCATAAGAGAAAAGTTGATTGTGTCATTCTATTGTTTACTCTTACCTTTTGATGATCTTCCCTTGATCATCTCTCCTATCCAAACATCTCCAATGGTGTTGTGCAACCACTTGGGTCTTTTGGAATCCCTGCCTGCGAAGTCAATATTGCCACCATGACTTGGGCTTCCTACTTCAGAATGTACTGATCTGACTAACGTAGGAGACTCATCCTATTCTGACTCCTCATCATCATGCTCAGAATCTTTCCCCCCTTTAGGTGGAGCTATCGGAAGCTTGACACATGAATCTTCAATGACTTATGGCTGCTCAGTAACTTCGAATGCGGGAGGAGTATGGAAGGGTCCAACCTCCTCATCAACAACAACATATATGCTAAAGCTCACCTTATCAATGTCAACATCAACTAATCGGTAAGCTTTATGGGTGTCGTTGTACCCTGTAAGCATCATCTTCTTACTCTTCGGATCTAACTTGGTTTGTTTCACAGCTGGAATCCAAGTGTAAGCAGTAGAACCAAAGACATTCAAGTGACTTGCTTTGGGATTTATTCTAGACCATGCTTCCTCTGGAGTCTTCTACTTTACCGCCATTGTGGGAGATCTATTCAGCAACTACACTGCTCTAAACACTGCCTCTATCCAAAACCTGCTAGGAACACACCTATTCTGTAACATGCATCTGGACATCTCTGTGATAGTGCATTTTCACCTTTCAACCACCCCATTCTGTTGTGGAGTATAGGGTGTGGTGTATTGTCTTTTGATCCCATGTTTAGCACAAAAATTATTGAATTCTTTGGAGCAAAATTATCCACCATTATCATATCTAAGAGAGGTAATATGACAACCTGACTCATTCTTGACTAATGCTTTAAAGTTTTGAAATTATTTAAACACGTCAAACTTCAACTTCAAAAAATACACCCACATTTTCCTACTGAAATCATCAACAAATAGAAGGAAATACCTGGCACCGGTGATTGATGTCGTGTTCATTGGTCCACATACGTCTGCATGAACCAGCTGAAGGACCCTTTGCACTCTCCAAGCGTGTCCTTCATCAAATGGTGCTCGATGTTGCTTCCCTGTCTAGCAAGCTCCACAAACTCCCTGAATCTTCTGCTAAATGTCTGGAAATCCATCTACCAGTTTCTCTCGTGCCAATTGAGAGAGGTAGTTAAAATTGAGGTGCCCATACCTCTGATGCCATAGTGTGCATATGTCTGATGCACTCTTCGCTGCCAGTGCGTGCTCTCTGCCCTGCCCAATATCCACCAATCTAAACAGACCATGGTCCTCCACACCAAGAGCAGCGATCTTCTTGGTATTATTGTCAACGATATAGCACTTGCGATTGCTAAAGTTGACATCCAAGTGAGGAGAGTGCCTCATACTCTGAATAACTGAGAGCAGATTAAGCTCCATACCTGGCACATATTGGACGTTGAGAAACATAAGCATCTTTCCTCTGAAGGAAATCTGAACATTCCCCTTGCCAACTTTATTATACTCCTCGCCTCCACCGAAGATCACCAAGTCTTTGGATGGAATAGGTGTAAACTCTGTGAACCAATATTTCTGATTGGTTAAATTCCTGGATGCGCCTGAATCAACAAACCAAGTAGATGACTTGGACTGATTTTCTTGTGTACATGCCATAAAGGCATAGAAGGTTGCCTCCTTCTCCTCTGTGTGCTCTGTGACATGGGCCTTCTATTGAGACCCTCCGTGGTTGTGCTTCTGATCTGCCAACCGCTTTCTACAATGCTTCTTCATATGGCCAGTCTTGCCACAGTAATGACAAGTGATGGTCTTCAGGATTTTGGTGGCATCCTCATCATTTCCTTGACTAGGTTTCCTTGTACATTTGTCTTTGCCTTTAGCTTTGGCTGCAAAGGCCTGCTCTGAACCCTCTGTCTCACTGCTACTCCCAAACTGTTTCTTCCACATGTCCTGTTGCAAGAGCTTATTGGATAACTCTCCAAACTTCAGGTCAATGCTTGTAGTTGTGATGTTTAGGGTCTCAATGAAGTGCTCATAGGACCCTAGCAAGTTGTTTAGCGTGATCACCACCATGTCCTCTTTTGCCATCTTCTGACCAATGGCCTCCAACTGCTCCCGGATGTCCTTGATCTTGAGTAAGTTCTCTTGGAGAGAGGCAACCTCACTCATCTTAATTGAGAACAACATATTCTTTAAAAAGAATGCTTGACCCTTATCTAAAATCTCATGGGTCTCTTTCAACTATTTCCATATCGCTGTAGCAGTCTTCCCATTCTGAACCTCAGGTACCATCTCATTTGTCATGGACAATTTGATCAGCATCATGACCTCTCTGTCTTGGCCATCAAACTTGTCTTGGTCCTTACCTGCAACCGTGGGACGAGGACTTGTGCCCAAAACAACATCTGACAGGCACCGATACACAAAAATGGCCAACATGTGTTGCTTCCAGGTATTGTAGTTCTTCCCAGAGAACTTTTGGTTGCCTTACAACATGATGTTGGTCAATGTAGCCATAGATGATCGTAAAATACCAAACTTAGCAGATAAATAATGGAAAAATACCTGCAATCTTCCCTCAACCAGCTCCAAATCAACTAATTTCTCCTCAAATCTGCTAACTCAAAAAATTAGCAGTAAAAAAAAACACCAGATCTTCGAAGATGGGCACCAATCTGGGTAAGAACGGACCAATCTGGATTTTAAAAATGAAAAATCAAATGAACCCAACTTCAACTGATCCGAAACCCTTTCGACTCCTTGAGTGTGCTACACTGGCGATCCCTCGATCCGTCACTGCTGGCAGCAGTCCCTAGGTATTCACATGCTCCCAGACTCTGTGGCCCTAACCTCGCTCTGATACCATGTAACGAAAATTGAGCGCACACAAAAACCAAGATAACTTGAATAAGGTTATCTGTCTTTATTCAATCAATAAAATAAAAGAGCAAATAGCTTTCCTATATAGGTTACAATCAAGTAGAGTCAAACCACTTTATGAATGTAGGATAAAGTGAAAATATAACCTAAAAGAAAATATCTGACTTAAAAGAAAAAAAAATTAACCTAAAGTCACTTTGACTTTATTAATGCCTAAGTCTAATTTCTAATTGACCATTATAAACTAATATTTAATTTAACAATACATATGCTCAAAAACAACATTCTAAGAAGTAGTTGGTGCAAATATACTCCACCAAGACATTTTTTCTTATCAGTTCATCATGTTCATTGTATTATGCCAATACCCCAAAATTTTCTTAGTGTTCAAGAGACCAAAGTTCAATATTATCTTAAGCAATGGAACCACGATAGTGTATTCATTGTCCCAACTTGTATAAAGAAACAACTGTGACCAAAAATCAATAGAATCAAAGGAGGAGGCCTATTGTCCAAAGAAAATAAATCATGTCAATCAGAATGGCTTTATCAACCACATATTTCTTCCCATTAGGGACATCAATAGGCTTTTACCCAATAAAAAATGGGATTGCACATTACAAACTTCACAATTTTACATGTGCTAGCACACATTTACACAATATGGTGTAAGATTTATTTGTAATGGAAATCATTAATGTGCATGCACGCCCTCAAAACCACAACTTAGGTGATTTTATACTTTCAATCGTCAACAAAAAATGGTTCATTTTCCCACATGAACTTTGGTATGATCATGAAGAAATCACTAAATCACAACAAGAAGTGATTGAGGTTCAAACCTAGGGCTATAATTTATTATAATGGTAGATCAATTAATTAAGTTTTACCAACAAATTAGAAAAGGAAATTGAAGAAACTCATTATGGTTAATTAATAAAAAAATTCCTTTAGTGAGATATAATTAGAATCCATAATGCTAGAAATGGAATTGGAAGAAGGAAGATAATTCAGTTGGAACTTGTTGTTGTATATGATGAAGCTCTTTGCACTGAAGTGTAGAGTTGTGATCATAGTCCTCTAATAGTAATCCATGTCCAAAATGACTTGCACACTATATATGTCTCCCTTGCCCTAGTCCTCATCCAAGTCTACATCTGAATCATCTGGTTCAGAGTTGACATTGAAAGGATTGGTCATATCAACATCATCATCATCAAATTCATTTTTGATAGTATCATTGTCAATATGATTGTCGAGAACATTTTCATCTACATCTGGGTCAAATTCTTTGACTTCTTCATCTTACGGTACATCTAGATCGTGCTCTTGATCTGCAACTTCTTCTTCTTCAATATCATATTCTTCTGGTACATTATACCTTACAGGCCTTCCTCTTGGATCATATCTAACAATGTACGACCAACCTGATTTACCTAGAACCTCTGAATAAAATAATTGTCTTGGAAGAGCATATGTTTATGTACTCGGCTCAAACATCCTTGTATTAACCATGGTAAATCCATCGGCATGTTCAATAATATTTCCTTTGGGATTATGTTCATTCATTTGTAACCTGTACCATTTGACCTCAAGCAGAACTAACTCGAAGGAATTAAAGTCACACTCAACTATATCATTCAAATACCCATAGTATCTATTTTTCAGATATCATTGAATGCCTTTCACTTATAGAGGAAACATGAGTGACCTGAAAGATTGCGATTATCCTAGAATCGGAGGTTTTCTTCTTATCATCCAACTTTTTGATGCAAAATTTATGACCATGGCACCACATAGCCTTGTGGTGTTTCAAGTACAATATGGCCCACACGTGAAAAATGCATATTTGTAAATGAATAAAAATGATATTTAGGCTTAGTGAAACTTTTTAAAATAAACATGCCATGACCTAGATTAATAGAATGGAAAATAACTAAAACATGATGTGGGTGAATAATAAGCTTGCCTTTTTATCTTTTAAACCATATCCTAAATCAATTTCCCTCTGATTAAGATTGGTATCTTGATTACGATGAGATTCTTTCCGCAAAGTAGCCACCCCTTCCCATGATAAACTACCATTACATTGTATATTTCATCGATCTATCCATTTTTTCATCTAATCAAGATTGTTTGCGATGAATAAATGTATTGCATCCCACTCTCGACCAATTGTATGAAGAAAAAAACAAAAAATAGTAATTAGAGTAAATATTAAATAATAATTTATCATGGAAGCTAAATAAAACTTAAATAAGTACAATATAGAAATAAATCAATATAATACAAAGTATTATAGATCTCTACCATCTAATTACCTTTCACTTTTCGCATTCTACCTTTCCCGACCAAGACCTCCCCTTCAAATTTTTTAATGAAATTGAGATCCCAAATATGAGGCACCTTCATTATTTTTTCTGCTAATTTAGGAAGATACTGACTAATATACACCAAGGATTGATATACCATATATCCCTCCACCATAGATCCCTCGGGACGTGCTCTCTATCTAATGAAATCCTTCAATGACTTCTAGTGCCTCTCCACCATCCGCATTGAACTTGTGTGTACAAGTCCACACATTTCAATATTCTCAACTTGGTGTATGAGATAGTGTTTTACTGTTCTTATGCATTGAAAAATGTTGGAGGTATATACTTTTGCATTTCACAACAAAGGGATCATTAATTTTTAGTAAAATAAAACCATATTATAATACTAAAAATCCGTATATTTACCAATATAGAAATCTACCTCCAACATAATTACCTTAATGAAGGTATGTCAGTCATGAGTTTTCACCCCACCAAATTCACCTTTCTTCGTTAAGATATTATTTATGTTTGAAGAAAATCCCATGGGAAATTTAATTTTCTGAATGACATATTTGACAATGTTGCTTTCCTGCTCCATTAATAACCATCGAAGACTATTTCAGTGTACCCCATTGTTATTTTAATGAATCATATTGTGTAGTGCATGATTGGCTTCTTGAATGTCAGTACAAATTTTGACAAGTTTTTCTTTGTCACTCCTTCCCTCTACAATTCTCCCCAATGTTTTTGTTACATTCTTCCTGATATGCATTGTATCAAACAAATGAGTTATTTGAGGGAAACCTATTGAATTGTACAGGGTAACTTTTCATTCCTCATGGAAGTCCATTAATGCCTTGACAACATTTATAAAAATTAATTAATGAGATTACAAAAATAATTGTTAGATACAATAAATAGAATTAGATATAAATTAAAATAGTAAAACATTAATATATATATGCATACACAAATATAGATTAAATGCTTACCTTGACGATTTAATCTATTATATTCCAACTTCCATAGGTGAGGTGTCGTTCTTCGTAGTTTTATTCTAGTCTCTTCTTTTGAATTGAAAAGATGTTTTCATGTAGTTTGATACCTATGGTTCTTAAGGAGGAAGTTTCTATACTCATCAAATACATCATTTCCTAGACTTATTGAATGACGTGATTTCATCCTAGGACCACAAACTGGACATGCACATTTACCCTTGGTTTGAAGACCTGCAAGGTTATTTGGATTAATGTCGGTATTATTTATATAACAAGGAATTGATATTTAAGAAGAATGCATCATATTTTCATAAAAGTGTATATTATTAAATTCCATCAGTATGTTACATACCAAAAAAATGTGTTATCCCTGGGGCGTCATGAATTTTCCATGTAAGTATTCCATGGAATTGAAATTTCCTTTGCCCTATTGGTCCAGAGATGTCATGCATAGTGATGTCAACCCATAACTTTACTATCTCGTCGAAAAGGGGCTCAATATATATATATATATATATATATATATATATAAGTAATTATGCAACAAATAACAAAAATGAAATACAATGTTTAAAAAAAAATTGTAAACAAATATCTGGAACAATCAATGACAGCATTGTGTGCTCCCTCTTTATTGACACCTAAGAAGGAAGGTTATTGTTTATAAAAAAAATAGGCCACACTGAGTAAATAGAACTAATCTCACCAAATGGATTGACACTATCAGCTGCCAATGAAAGCCTAACATTACGAGGCTCTTCTTTAAAAATTGGCCATCTTTGTCTGATGTTCCTAAATGCATAACCATCTGCAGGAATTTGAAGAACACCATCTTCACTTATGTGACGTGCATGGTAATCCATAAACTGTGCAATGATTTGGCACCTAAACAATCATTGCAAACGTGGAATTATCAAAATATGATGAAAAACCTTGTGAGGCACCTTTTTTGTTACTTGATCAGTTCGATATCTATTGATTTGACATTGTGGGCATTTTGTTTCATATATTTATTGTCCATAATATATAATATGAGTATTTGGACATGCATCAATAGCCCGATACTCCATTCCAATATATTTCATAATGGCACACATCTCTCGGTATGTGCGAGGTGAATTATTTGACGGTGGTAAGAAAATTTCACTTAACAATCTACATCACAAAAACAAACTAGTTAATGTAAATAATAGTAATAAAAAATATTTTATCCTTAATTTACATATTAATTCACAATAAAAATAGAGAAGAATAAAGTCGACCTTTACATATAATATGTGATGAATTATATTACGTACCTTAGGATCTGTGTGAGACAAGTGTTTGAAAAAACATTCAATACCTTCAAGTTCACCAACAACAATATAACAGAGAGAATATTTGTTATTGAGCCTTCATAAAGGGGTTGTTTTGCCTTCTCAAGAAGAGGTACACCATAAATATCATCATCGATAGGAGAAAAAATGTCCTAGATCAATCTATTTGTCCCATCATCCAACTCAACAATATTATTGGTGTCATTTTCTTCCATAGGATTGATGTGATCTTCAATATTCATATCATCTTCCATGTCTTGTACAATATTATTTCTACTAGTACTTGACATACATTTATCTGACGACAAACACCTAGGAGGATTTTTGTTTACAATTAAAAACAATCAATAACATTAGTGTATATAACAAAACTTAAAACATATATTTTTTTTATAAACAAAATCAATACAAAGACATATATAATGAATAACTTACCATGGGACGAAATGTATGCCCCCCTTCACAATGCCCATATGTAAGACAATGTTTTTCAATTGTTTTACTTACAACTCTTTTTCTTTTCAATCCCCTACATTCATAGCAAAGGAAGCAACATTTCCCATTAGTATCGACCAGTGCCTCCCATGCAACCCTTAACCTAGCAATTGTCCTTTCACTATCTTCGGGTGTTGGCATTGGGATTTCCTATATTAATTACAACAAAATCCATTGAAGCAATATAAGTACATTAATATATGAATTATATACTCTAATTACGGTAAAAATATCAATTTTTTTCATAGATTTATTAAAGGTTTATAAGAGTAGTCAACAAATTAAAACCATACATTTTTACCACATAAGTTCCAAAGCTTCACTATAAGAAAGTAATAAAATCAAACAATAAAAGAGAACTACACCAAGACAATTTGCATAATAATTAAACATAATTGAGTAGACATGTTCATACCTATATATTTCCTAGGGAAAAATTTGTGTCCCCAAATGAAAGAGGGTCTAAGGGTTAGAGATCCAATCTCGGTATTTAAAAAAGGGACAAAGTAATATTAAAAATTTGTAACCTTCAAAGTACAAAATTAGAGCTTATATGAAAATCAAGAATTGGATTTGAGGCAAGTTGCACATAGCAAAAAGACTAATAAATCATGCAATGAACAATGACCATAATAAGCGTTTATAACCATCGCACCTACAACAAAATTGTTGAAAACACTAACCTTTGTCAATCTTCCGACGAACACCGACTTTGTCAAATTTGACCAAGTCAATGAAGTCAATGACCATTAAATTGTTTTCAAATGGTCAGTTGGCATCCCCTATGTGCATCGATAGATAAATGAACCCTATTATCGTCGATTGATCAATGAACAATCCTCTATGTTGGTCGAACGTTTGAAAAAGGTATAGGTTCGTCGAAAGTTCGACGTTATCGGGGCATCCAAGAAAAAAAAATTGAAAAATTTACGACGAAATGATTCAATTTAACCTTATCATCGAAAGTTTTTTTCGAATTTTGACCCCATATATAGTAGTGGTTGATAATTTTTTACCATGGTTAACTATCATTAACCATGATGTGCATGGTTGACCATGGCTTACTATGGATGACCATGATAACTATGGTTGAACATGGTTGACTTTGGTTGAGTATGGTTGTCCATGGTTGATCATTGTTAACTATAGTAGACCATGTAAACATGGTTTGGCCATGTTTCACTATGGTTGACCATGTTTCAATATTCAACCATATTGAGAGATGAAGAGGTTGACTTCATTATTATGTCACGTGTGTCACTATGGTTGACTTCAATATTATGTCAAATTATGATGCTAAGAGGTTTATAATATGGTTATATATATTGCAATTTTCATCTTAGTTGACTTATGTTGACTTGATATCTTCTTTAAGGATTATGTTGGATTGTGATGTTCATTAAGGGTTATATCACATTGTGACATTCCTTAAGGGTTTTGCTAGATTTTGACATTCTTCAATAGTTACGTTGGATTGAGACATTCAATAAAGGTTATATCACATTATGATATTAAGAGGTTTAATTCAATATTATGTCACATTGTGATTTTAATAGATACATAATATGGTTACATCTATTGTGATGGCGTTCACCTTGGTTGAATTAAGTTGAATTGCTACAATCCTCAAAGGTTAGGTTTCACTGCAACATTCATCAAGGCTTATGTTGCATTGAGTTTAGTTGATTTTGGTTGGCCATGGTTGACTATGGTTGACCATGATTTACTATGATTGATCATGTTAGATTCTGGTTGATTGTGCTTGACCATTGTTTACTATGGATGACCATGCTGACTATGGGTGAACATGGTTGACTTTGGTTGGTCTGGTTGATTATGGTTGATGATGTTAACTATATTAGATGATGTAGGCATGGTTTCACCATAGTTGACTATTTGATAAACATGTTTAAATATGGTTTGATCATGTCTGACTATGGTTGACTACAATTGACCATGTTTCTATATTTAGTTACATTGCGACATGAAGAGTTGACTTCAATATTATATCAAATTGTGACACTAAGAAGTTTACAATATGGTTATATATATTAAAATGTTAATCATATTTGACTTATGTTAACTTGATGTGTTCCTTAATTATTATGTTGCATTGCGATGTTCATCAAGGTTATGTCACATTACGACATTCCCTAAGGGTTTCATTGGATTGTGACATTCCTCAATAATTATGATGGATTGTGATGTTCATTAAAGGTTATGTCATATTGCGATATTAAGATGTTGACTTCAATATTGTGTCGCATTCTGACGCTAAGAGGTATATAATATGGTTATATCTATTAAAATGTTCATCTTGTTTAATTTATGTTGACTTTTTATGTTCCTCTAGGGTTATGTTGAATCACAACACCCATCAAGGATTATGTTGCATTACAATGTTTCTTAAGGCTTATGTTGGATGGTAATGTTCCTCAATGATTATGTCATAGTATGACATTGTCTTGGTTGGCTTTTGTCAAATTGCTAAGTTCCTCAATGGTTATGTTGCATTGCAACATTCATCAAGGGTTATGTCACATTGAGTTTGATTGACTTTGGTTGGCCATGATTGACTATGGTTGACGATGACTAACTATTATTGATTATGTTTAATTATGGTTGATTATATAGTTGATTGTGCTTGACCATGGTTTACTGTGGAAGACCATGTTGACTATAGTTGAACATGGTTTCCTTTGGTTCATTAATGGTTGGAAATGGTTTACAATGGTTGATAATGGTTGATTGTTGTTAACTATATTAAACCATGTAAATATTTTTCTAACCATGGTTTATTATTGTGGACCATGTTTAACTATGGTTTAACCATGTTTGACCATGTTTGACTATGGTTGACCATGTTTCAATATTCAATCACATTGCAAGGTCAAGAGGTTGACTTCAATATTATGTCACATGTGTCACTATGGTTAACTTCAATGCTATGTCAAATTGTGAAACTAAGAGGTTTATAATATGGTTATTTCTATTACAATATTAATCTTATTGGAATTGTGTTGACTTGATACACTCCTTAATGATTATGTTGCATTGGGACATTGATTAAAGGTTTTGTCACATTGTGTTGGACACACTTACCACACTTAGAGGGGGGGTGAATGAGTGTGGGGATCTTTTTCCCAAAACTTCCCTCTTACACAAAACTCATTAGTTAGCATTCAACATTTTACTCATTAATCATTGTTGTCATTTATAACTAGTTATATGTGAACACATATCAACAACATATATCAGCGATATATCATCAACAAGTCAACACCACAAAGAACACAAAGAACACAAGATGTATGTACAATTTTCTTTTTATTGCAGACTACAATCCTTGGGGTTTTTCAGCAAAAACTGAATAGAGTACAACTCTACAAGAGCACCATCTCTATAACGCAAGACTCAGCTTACACACTCAGCACCAACTGAGATGAGGCAACAATCCTCAATAGATATCAATTTGCAACAGGTATGCAACTTGTCAGTAGTGCAACACGTGTATGTACGCGCCCTACTAGTAGTGCAACCCACGTTGAGTAGTGCAGCTCACATGTATATGTGCCCAAGCAATACTACAGCTTGCGTATATGCTCCCAAATAGTACTATAACCTGCGTATATCTTCTGATCTATTAGGTTTTATCCTTCAAGATCAACTCAGATCCTCTACAACCAATCTATCATTCTCTTTTGTTTCTCACTATCCAAACTGACCACCAGCCATTCATAATACATCCAAGCTCTCCAATAGCTTATTCATGCTCCACAACCAATCAATATGAATGCTACTCAATCATGCATAAGCAATCAACATACTATAGACATCATATCAGTATTGAATTATAAGAGAGCTTCTCACTCCATCAACCAACATAAACCACATCATAGAAACCATACCAAGAATTCCTAAGCATTCACAACACAACAAGCAATAGTATCCATTAAGACAATAATGAAACCATACCAGTGTCTTAGTGACAAATCTGAGCCCATAGAATGTAGATCTAGAACCTGCTTCAGTCTTCAACATCTTGTCATCATCTCAACCACAAATCTCCATGAGTTTATCCACTATACGCTCTCTATACACTGACATCCTACGTACTGTACGCACCCTGTACACAAACAAATTGTGTATATGCACCCTATACATAGATACTTGGATATGTTTTCTCAATGGCATATCAATCGCACTATCTGAATCATTATATAAAAAAGTTATTGCCAAAATGGTGAAATGACCTATAAATAACATACCTTAGAAAGCATCATGAAAAGAATGTATCCTCCCTTGAATTCCTACCCTCTTTTCTTCACCTTCCTTCTGAAATTTGGCTTATATATCCTTTGGTTACCTCAATCATCTATAGATCCTCAATATTCTCAAGTGTTCCACACCAAAAATGCTCATGAAGCTCTCACAAGAATCTCTCCATGAATACTCCAAAAGATATTCTCACAAGAAGCTCTCCATTGATCCACTAAAAAGGATGATTTGAAAGAGTACATAGCTATCTTATTTATACTTTTATCCTCTAGGTCACTTAACCCATTTATAGGTCACTTAACCTATTTTCCTTATTTTAGGGTTAACCACTTTCCCTAAATAGAAAGTTATCCATTACTTTATCATTTAAATATTCCTTCTTGATTTTGTCACCTTACTTTATCATTTAAATAATCTTTCTTGATTTTGTCACTTCTCTTAATTATTTAAATAATCCACCTTGACTTTGTCACTTTACTTTATCATTTAAATAATGATTTCTTCTTTTAGGTCACTTTGACTTCTTTGACCTTGGGGGCTTCAAGCCTTCATATGGGGGTCCTCTAACTTCGTAATGCCATAACTCTCAAACCATGAGGAGTTATGTGACATTCCACATACCACCGGAAATGGCATGACAAGCACTATCCTTCTAGGATAGTTTCACCAACAAATACATTTATCTTCATCTCATTATTCCACATACAAGTATGGGTCCTCCAACCATTCTACTAGGATAACTCAATCAACAAAGCGTCTTCCTGTGAGGGATTTCACCATAAGGGGACCACTTTGGAGTTCATCCATTTGTGCACCTTATCAATCATGATAAGACAATAATCAACAATGCATCATATACCAATGAAACCACATATATCCATCTTCATCATGTATCAATGACAACCCATTGATCCATCTACATTCTCATCAAGGACAATACATATTACATTACATCAATCATCAATCAATCAATCCTTTGACATCAATCAATCACTTGACATCAATCAATCAAACCATTGGCATCAATGACAACATGATCCAACACATTGCAACATTCCTTAAGGGTTTTTTTTTAAATGTGACATTTCTCAATGGTTCCATTGGATTGTGATGTTCATTAAGGGTTATATCACATTGTGATTTTAAAAGGTTGAATTCAAAAAAACTTCACATTATGGCACTACAAGGTATGTAATATTGTTATATATCTATTACGATATTAATCTTGGTTGAATTATGCCGACTTGTGATTAGGGATTGAGGCAAAAATGGGCCTCAAAAAAAAATGTACTATCAAATTCAACTTTAAAAGAACCAATAAGATTCAAGATGACGATGTCAATCATAAAGGTAAATATTTTTGGAGGGAAAGGAAAACAACTATTTTTTCATTGTATTTTTTTATGTATCCCCTTACATGCTTACTCAATTTTCAATTGTATGCACATGTTGGATGTAGAATTAAATTATGCATCCAACGAGTACCCACTCTGCATACTTTTGTTGGGTCTATCAAAAGTATGCATAGTGGGTACTCATTGGATGCAAAATTTGATTCTACATCCAATGAATCCCTACACTTTAATTTTGAGTAAACCTCTTTCCCTTTGAAAATTCATACCTCTTGTTTTATTATTTTAACTATTACTTTATTATTTTCCCTAGGAGTCCCATTTTATACCTCAAATTTCCCCTAATGTATGTTACTCAATGGTTATGTCGTGTTATGATTCTCATCAAGGATTATGTCGCATTGCAATGCTCCTCAAGGGTTATGTTGGATTGTGATGTTCATCATTGGTTATGTCACATTGTAATATTCATCATGGATAACTTATGTTCAATTGTTAGGTTCATCATGGATAACTTATGTTCAATTGTTAGGTTCATCAATGGTTATGTTGCATTTTTGAAGTTCATCAAGGGTTATGTCACATTAAGTTTGAATGATTTTGGTTGGCCATGGTTGACCATGAAACCCGTATTTTCATTAAATTTGGATTAATTCTAGTCTAATCATCTTCAAAGATAGGCCAAAAATATCCTTTCTAAAGTCCAAATTAAGGTTTCTAAAGTGCAAAATCTAATTCCAAAAGCGTCAATATGAAGTTCCAAAACCACACTTTTCGATTCAATATTGGTACTTTTGGAACTAGATTTTGCACCTTTTGAATTTGATATAGACACTTCTGAAACTGAATTTTTCAATTTTGAAAGCCCATATTGGCACTTTTAGACTCTGATTTTGCACTTTTAAAACCTGATATTAGCACTTTTAGTATCTGATTTTGCACTTTTGAAAATTGATATTCGTAGTTTCAAAATCTTATTTTGCAATTTTGGAATCTGATATTGGCACATCTAGAATCGAATTTTGCACTTTATACAACTCAATTTTGAACTTAATTATCAATCACATTTAATACATATCATTCAAAGTTTTTAAAATGAATTACATGTCACCTACAAGCACTCATCATCTATGTTTTCATAATTATATGTCTTCGTAATTATATAGATCTTTTCATTGTCCCATAGATTACTTTCCATGGAGTCATTCATATGAACTATGTTTCGACATAGTTACAATTCTTTGTAATTATATAGATATGTTCATCTTCCCATAGATTAGTTTCCATGAAGTTGTCCACAAGAATTGTGTTTCTACAATCTCAACTACCATTAAATATAATGTTTCAAAATATTTACCCAAACTATTTAATATTGAGCACAATTCCATAATTTATTTTCTCATTAACCCCACTGTAATTTTGACACAAATATTTTGATATAATAAAAAATAACAAATATAAATACTTGTGAATCGATCCTTATAAAAAAAAATCATTAGTTCATTTTTGTTTATATGGAAATACTATAAACAAATTGAAAGTACCACTAAATTTATTAAACATAACTTAAAATAAAAAAATTAAATATTATTAACCATATGAAACATTGCCACACATAGAAAATATTAGTAAAACAAACTAAATACTAAAAAAAAAAAATCTCTATAAACGTCAATGGATGGTTAATTTGTTACATTTCTCTTAATCATATTTTCTATACAGATATTAACTAAAAGATTACAAATGCAAGATTTTGCATTTCAACTGATAAAAAATAATAATTCAAGGGTATGAATAGTCATCCACTTATAAACATGGTTAGTCATATCAATAATTAACACCAATCATGGGTTAACCAATGACAAAATTTACCTGACAACCAAACCCTTCTCTTTTTAAAATACTTTTGGATTTGTTGTTATCATGATATAACCATCTTGGAGTAAAAAATGTTTCAATTCAATACCATTGTGATATATTTTTAAAACAAGATAATAATTCAAGGACATCAATATCTATCTACTTCAAAACATGGTTATTCATGTCAATAACTAACATCAATCAAAGGTTCACCAATGATAAATTTTACTTGGCATTTGAACCCTTCTCATTTTGAAATACTTTTGGATTTGTTGTTTTCACGATATAGCTATCTTGATATTAAAAATGTTTCAATTTAATATTGTTGTAATATATTTTTAACTCCAAGTGGTTATAAATTGAAAACAAATATAAAGAAATTTTAGGATGATAGCTAATAAAATCACCATCGTGAACTTTTCTTCTTGAGAATACTAACATTGATGCTAGAAAAGAATTTTAGCATTGAAACCTCAACTTACAATGCTAGAAATATTTTTTGACATTAGATGGACTCATTGACATACTTATTTTCTTCATATGCCTCTAAGTTTGGTAGTGTCTTGGGAAATTCTTCTTTTCATTCTTTCGAAAAAAAAACAATTCCAAAGAATTTTAAGATGATAACTAATAAAATCACCATCTTGAACTTTTCTCCTAGAGTACGGATGGGTGTCATAATGACTTTTCTCCTAGAAAATATATGAGTGTTATAAAATCACCATCTTAATATTTAAAATATTTTCAAGTAATGTCATAATAACTTTTCTCCTAGAGAATATATGAGTGCTATAAAATCACCATCTTAATATTTAAAATATTCTCAAGTAAAAAGGTCTTGCATGTATCCTTATACTCATTATACTCTTTGAATTGAGGGATATGAAAGTTCAATATGGCGATTTTTTAGGTGCTCAACTAGTCTCAAATTTTGTGGTCTACTATTACTTGAACAAATAGAATCTTCTTAAGTTGGTTAATACTGATCAGACTTGACATTTTGTACTTATGAATTGATCATTTTTTTTTATTTTAAAATGAAATAAATTGATATAAAAAACATTTTCAAGATAGATATAACATTATATATATAATTTCAATGAAAAAGTTTAAAATTTTTTAAATAGAATTTAATAAATAAAAAATTTTAAAATAGAATTTAATAAATATATAGAATTTAATAAATAAAAAATTTTAAAATAGAATTTAATAAATATATGGTACAAATATAATTTTAAAAATATTTTCTCATTCAAATTAAAAATCAATTAACCATTTTAAAAATATTCTTTCATTATCATTATAATCTTTAAAATATTTGAATGCTTGAAATATTTTAAAAATAATTGCTCATTTAAATAAAAAATGAATTATATCATTTTAAAAATATTATTTTGTGATTATAAATGAACAAGTTTAGTTTGAAATTTTATAATAATTAAACTTAAGATATAATTTTAAAAATATGTGTTTCGTCCTCCAGATGGGGTGCTACCTGGTGAGCATCAGCGGATACATGGAACCGAGCGTTCAGGGGAGTTATTAATCTCGGTCGCAAGCCCACAGCCCATAACCACTGCATGGCTCACACCCTATGGATAGTAACAGTAGTGCCCCTGGACATCCAGGAAAGGTTAATGGTTGCTCGTGCAAGCTAGACCAGGCGTACCAATATTAGGATGTCTGTCAATTCGACTTTAATGGCTAGGGAGGTCGTCAACTCATGGGGTAATAAGCGGGCAATTGTCCTGGTGGACTCATCCTTTCTCCCTCCACCCTGGCTCATGCTCTTCGGCTCCTCTGAGCATTTTTTCATTGTCGTCCTCTGTTTTTTTTTCTCGAACGCTCTTTCTCCTTACCCTCCCATCACCCCACTCCTTTTCTCCATCACCCTCCGCAATTGTGTTGGCTTCACTTATCCTTTTCTCTATCTGGTGAACTTTCACCATTCGCTCGACCCTCACAAGCTTCTTCTCTGCAATTTCACTGGCGCCTCTCTGCTCTCGGCCCTTTCGAGCTTTCCCAAGCATCTTCTTACCACCTCCTTTCCCTCATCCCCGGGCCTCCACATTTTTCCCAGCATGCCCAGAGAAAGGGGGAAGTCTAAGAGATGTGTGTGGTACTACAATGCCCTCTCCAGGCGCAACGGAGTTTCCGCCTTCCAATTGGCTCTCATTGCTCAATTTTCTAGCCTAAGGCACAAAAAACAGGGGTCGTTGGATGCGCCTTCGTCCACCCCACACTCGCTCCATGGATTTATCTCGGCTAAGGAGGAAGCGCCACCATCGTGCACATGCATTCCTCTGGCCACTAGTCTTCTAGACCCCCCAAAACTCAACCCTCAAGACCCATATTATGGAGATGGTAATTGCATAGTGGAGGAATAAATCCCCCCAAGCTGGAAGGTGGAGGAGAATACAGTGGTCGCCAGCGAGGACAGGGAGGAGGATCAGCCCCAACTATTTACAAATCGCCTCACGGAGGAGCACCTCCAACTTATCTTTGAAATTCGGTAAAAATAAGATGATCAAATGCACTCTCAGCGCATCCTCGGCCAAAGAATGGACATTATGTTCGATGCACTAGCAGACGCTCCTGCGCAGACTTGATGCCCAACATGTGGCCAGAGGTTCACTCCTGTCTACAACATCCATGGACATCCAGGCTCGTCAATGGAGTAAATTCTCCAGGTTTCTATTCTTTGTTCAATCTAGTTGCAGGCTTAAACTTTTGGTTTATTCTAGTAGCAGACTAGATGGTCATAAAGGCCACCCGTACACTGTGCATATAGTTTTGTTCATATATGCTCCTAGAGGCCATCCGCATACTGTCCATACAATTTTTTTCATGTAGCTTTGATGTATAATTTTTTTAAGTCAGTTTTGTTTAAACAGTTTCAGTTCATATGGTGATGTGTCAAACTTAGAGCTTCTAAGGACCACCTGTTCTAGTTTCCCTTCTGTGACAGAACAAGTGGCTAACACTTGGCAATGTATGTCTAACACTTGGCAATATATGACTAACAAATATTATTAATACAAGAATCCTCTTTTTATTTACAAAAAATATGTGTTTCGTACTTTTTCTCAGAGTTATGAGAATTCCTTTTTATCATAATATGATAATGTACTTCATGTTTTACGACAATCAACCAAGTTATAAAAAAATTAGCCTAATAAATTATTAGATAAAGCTTAAAATAGAATTATATTTCCACACACCATATCACTAACTTTCAAAATGATTATGTATCTGCATGTTATTTCCTTTACCACACTTTGAAATTAGCCTAACAAATTATTAGATAAAGCTTAAAATATAATTATATTTCCACACCCTATCATTAACTTTCAAAATGATTATGTATCCCCATGTTATTTCCTCTACTACACTTTGATTACGCCTAAGGCGTTATTTTAAGGGGAGGTTCATGTGAGGGCTTTCGTCATCTGTCGAGTTCCAATAAAAAAAATTCCATATATTAATCAATAATTGACCATTCATTTTTCTCCACGTATCCTATCTTTTCTATAGGCTTCCAGGTGGCTTCTTCATCCCTGTCTGCGCTTTGTTTCCAGTCCTCATTCTCGTTTCCAAAGCTGTGTCTTGGTTTGCATGCATGCTGCAGGTGCCTCTGCTCCACTTGGTTTACATGCATCACACCCACCCGAGTTCAATCTTCGTCTGGGTTCAATCCTCCCTGTGTAATTCTCAACGGTCATTCATCCTCGCTCCTTCATCCTCGCTCCTATCACTGGAGGGGAATATCCACAGATTCAACTAGTGTCATCAATTGTAACGATTGTCTTGATGAGGTCATTGAATTGAGTGGGAAAGCTCTTTGATTGTTCGATTGTGGAAAAATTTGGCAATCTGTGGCGAAATGTGCGTTATTATTTATATCCGGGTTATAAGAGTCATTCTCCCGAATTCGATGCTGAAATAGAGTAGTGCTTATGTTGTTATAAATTATTCCTTTCATCAAATTGTATAATTTATGGTGTATAATTTTGTTATAGACAGATAATTGTGTTATAAAAAGATTAGTATTAATGCATATCTTATAAAATAAAATATAAGATATATATATAATATAAATAAAATGGGATATAGGCTCAGATAATAGTTGGTATATATAGTTAGTTTGTATTTTAAGTAACTAAATTATTAAAAAATGATTTAGTAATCCTTATTTATTAATGTGTTATTCTATATTTTCCTATATGTATAGGATAAAATATAAAATATATATAATATAAATAAAATGGGATATGATATGTATAAAATAAAATATAAAATATATATAATATAAATAAAATGGGATATAGGCTTAGATAATAGTTGGTATATATAGTTAGTTTGTATTTTAAGTAATTAAATTATTAAAAAATGATTTAGCAATCCTTATTTATTAATGTGTTATTTTGTATTTTCCTATGATATGTATATGATTATATATTTAATTATCGATAACATATCCCTTGGGATTGCTATAACTTTTTATCCCCTAATATTGGAATAGGATTCTTATTGATATAATATAGGAACGTATATTATACCATCCTAGAATTAGGACATTTATGCATATAACTTTAGTTGTTTTAATATAAAGGATATTCTTGTAAGTTATGTGTCGAATTTAGTTGTTAACCATTACTTTATAAGATTATATGGTTTTTATAATCTAACATGTTAATATATATCTATCTATAGTTAGCTATAGAACGTATACCCCAATTATTTTTTTAATTGATAGTCATCCCTCTAACTTGTTTGTATTTATCCACGGTTTTTATCGCCCCACTTATTGAAAGGTGCATTGAGTTGTGTTGTTTTATGTATGCTACATTCATGATGTCCTCTTTCGATCTCTTTTTGTGAAAACACAGTTAAGTCATCGGGGTTTGGTTATTTTGCATGATGAAGTTTGAAATTGGGTGAATTTGATTGGGAGGCAAACAAATTTGTTCAAATTCTTCCACCAAAATTAGTTGAATAATGAACATCACATTTACAAATAATATGATTGTTAATTTACCTATAAATTCATTGTTTTTAAAAGGAATTTGTTGAAAATCATTTATTGTATACAGTTTACTTTGTAAACTTGAAAATTATGTGTGTCTCTAAAGTCCACTCCCACAACTACATTCTCTCAAATTATCGAAACAACATCGTTTAAAAGGTTTTGAAAATGGTCACAACATACATGGTACATCACATACGATTGCTTGAAAGGGTAATGATAATGCGGCTACACAGTGGAATCAAATAGTTGACGGAATCCATTAGTATAATTTTCCCAAGCCACTTGAGGAATCAGGCCATTGCACCTCGTCTTTATTTAGGGCCATCATAAAGTTTTTGATGATCAATGACAATGGTAGGAAGCCTACAGAGCCTACCCGGTACTCTTAAATTCTTGGTAGAACCATTAAAAATTAAATAATAATTGTGAGGACCAAGTTAGGTTAAACAATAATTGTGATGAAGAGGTGGCTAACAGTGTAGTCGGTGGTAGGTGTCAAACAAATGGTCATCCTTAATTGGATATATCTTCGACATTAACATCCAAGTGATTCAAAATAATCAGGGAATTGAATTTGTTTTCAGAATGATACATAACATCTACAGTGGGAAATTGATTATGTTGCATAAATTGTTCATAAATATTGTTTTTCTCTTTGGTTATTAATTTCTTTATTCATGTAGATATGTAGAAATTCCAGATGACCCTGGTAATTCATTGAGTGAAGTAACTACCAACATTCATGTTTCAACACTCAGATGGCCTCATCAACGTGAATTCCTTGTTCACATTAGCCGTATTTCTAAAAACTTTTATGATTTATTTTTTTTTATTTCTTGCCCGATAAATTTGCATTAATATTTTCGAAACAAGTGAAAGGTTAACATGTGTCCATGCACAATATCAAGTGGTTTCATGATGCAATCATGGTTTAAATGTTAAATAATAAAATAAAATTTTAGGGAACATGAACTTTTAGTGGTTTCACGACACCATCATGGTTTAAATGTTAAATAATAAAATAAAATTTAAGCATGTATTTTTGTTCTATCAGTATCTCACCTACAACATCAGTTTTGGTCTTATGATTCAAATCAATATGCAAAAAGTTTTTCGACACTTGTTGGTGTATGTTATACTAATCATATTAGTTTGGATTTATTTTAATCTTCGATTTATTAAATATGATCAGGAAGATTAACCACATTAATTTAGATTTTTCATTTAAAGGAATCAATTCCATTATCCTATACAACCTTTGGGTGAAATTAGGTGCATCAACACATTTAGACCTACAACAACAGAAGAATGAAGATCTAAATCACTCATCCAAAACATTGAACATTGACTACCAGTAGCTACATCACTTTAAACCCTCCCACAAATAAAATCTCATAGTTTTTAAACAATGTAACCACCCCTATTCGCTTCGTTGTTTCCTTCCCCCTGCTTCGGGGTATGCTAGTTATTTTAAAATGTAGACATAAGGCACGCAATAAATGGATAGAGTAATTAAGAATAAGACGTGATTATTTTAAAATGTAGACATAAGGCACGCAATAAATGGATGGAGTAATGAAGAATAAGACATGGTGTAACAAGTATTGAGAGTTCTATAAGAAAAAGTAACGAGATGAGTGATCATTGTTCCTGGGTCAATGATCCCTCTTCCTCTACATCATCCATGACAAGAGGGTGGCCTCCACACAAAATTATAGAAGGTAAGACCTGAGATAAGTTATATAACTAATCTCTTTTATCTATATAAGAGATATAAAGTAGGCACACTTCATTGTTATATTAATATACATTAATATATCATGATTTGCCAATAGTAGTAGGCCTCATACTAAAGCTTACCTTTAGGCAACAAACAACAATACTCATTCAAGGAACCACTTCTTTGTTAGGGTTTTGAATCATTATGGAATTTTTTAAAACTGAAATAATTAGAGATTTGTAATAAGAAAAGGATGTGGTGCACGTTATTAAACTCATGATTATGTATCATTGATCAATTTCAAGTTATAACATAAAATATTTATAATACTCAATCCATAAAATCCAATTCATATTCCATTTAATTTATTAAATTGAACTTCATACAATGAAATTCAATATCATCATATTTGCAGAGAATGATCTAAAAAACCAAAGTGATAAGTAAAGATGTAGTTATAAAAATGACAGTGAAAAACATACCATTGTAAAATATAGTTTAAATGTGACTATTAAAAATCACTACTTTTATCAATTCATGCTAGCTCAATCGGTTAAGGTGTGAGTTCTGTTTTCTAGGCGACCTGAGTTCAGTGCCCTTACAATGTGTTTAGTCAAGAGGAGACATGATTGAAATGTCAGCTCTACAAGTGAAGGGAATTTCTAACAAAAAAAAACATTAATTTTGATATATACGAAAATGTTGCAAGTGAAAAAACAAATATTAAAGAAAGAAACTACCAAATGTGGCAACAGTTTGCAAGCATTTGGTTCATTGTCGAGAAGTAGGCAATGAACCTTGTGGTGCCTTTGAGAAGGTGTCATGTAGAATTTTTGTTGGATGTTGGACTTGACAAAACGACATACGTGCAAGAGTGGTGACCTTGCCTTGGTCTATTAGGTTTGAACACTTGAAAATTTTGGGAAATCTTCTTAAGTAAGGTTTCTTAAAAATGGCTATAGAAGACAGTTGCAATGGTGGCATATCAGTGTGTAGCCATTGCAGTGGTGAAACAACATATTGAAGCATTAAGGAGAGAGTTGGGGATCAGATGTTAGTTCATGAAGGGGATGGAATGATCGCATGACAACTTTGTACAAGAAACAATGTGGCGAGTTGGGTTCCTATTGTGGATAGTTGTGTTGAGTTTTGGAATTTGGGATTTCCATTAGTAGTAAACTTGGGGTTTCCATCAACATGAAACTTAGGGTTTCCACTGGTAGGAAATTTGGGGTTTTCAACAGACTTTGTTGCAAACGATGCACACAATCGGGTAGTGACTTGGAGGATAAGTAGTTATTGCGGATTTTATTGAGGACAACAATGAATTTGAGTGGGGGAGGGTGTAATACCCTTGGATAGGTATTAGAAGACCCCTCCACCAAACTAGTACAAATGGGTAGTTCTGATGATCAAGATGCCTTGGCCCAAAGGCAAGGTGCACATTTTGGGGTTTCCTTCACAAGGCAGTGCAAAAAAACTACCTTGGACACTATGTAGATAGATTGAGCGCTACACACACAAATTATGGATACTTGAGAACTCTTGTGTATGGGAAGGGAACACGAAAAAGTCAAGTTAGACACACCATGGAGTGGGGCAGACTTGGCTAGATACTTGAGGATTTGGAGTGTCGAGACTCATACAGACCGGTCAATTTGGGGAATCCACACTTGGGAATTGTGATGGGAATTCAAGGTTCCTTCGAGAAGAAGTTTCCACCGATCATCATTGTGGATGCACTTGTTGAGTGTACTCCCTTAGGCATGCATTCCTTGGGTATGACTTGTTGATGACAATATTGTGGACATGTGGGCCTTGGGCACCCTTGGGTGTGGATGGTTGGATGACTTGGGCATGGATGAGGTGACTCACAAATGGGGTGACCTAGGCACAGACAACTTGGTTGACCATACAACAAGGAACACTTGAGACGAATCATGTGGACTAACACACGAACGATGGACAAGTCATCTTGGGATCACTCCAAGCGACACAACTTGCCAAGTGTTGGCAAGGTGCATATAAGTATGGACATACTAGTTGAAGGTGAAGGTGGAATAACATAGATTTTTTCTAGATGGTTGGCTTTACCTTGTTGGTATGGATGGTTAGCTCACCCTTGTTCACACTTGAATAATATTTATAGGAGCACAGTCTAGAGGAGATTCATCATGGCCTTAGTCTAGTGGCATTAGGGAGGAACATCTAGTCAATTGTTGAGGTAAATTTGTGTTCCATAACATGTGTTTGTCTTCAACATAATATAGCTTGGGTCTATCTCTTTGAGATCCTTAGTCCATTATTAGTATTGCCCTAGATGTGTCTTATAGTTCTTATAGCAATTGAAAAGAATCATAGTGATAATTCCTTAATTAGATTATGTTTCTTTATGTCCTTTGGTGAAAATTTGGTGGTAAAAGGGTGGTGCTTGGTATCAACAATGTATTTTTTCATAAATGTATCAAATTGGAGGATTCTATGGGATTTTCTTTGGATAGTGGATAGTATGGAAAACCACCATCACCCTAGTCAATGCCCCCTTTGTGAAATTATTGATATTCATAGTGTTATTCGATGTCAAGAGACTCTTATTATGGATAACAGGACATCCAGATTTATAGCTATAGTAAAAATTCACACTAGGAGAAAAATGATAATAATGGGATGGCAATAATAAAGGAAACTCTACTCCAAGAAAAGAAGAAAATAAAGGATTTAGAATATGAATGCATTTGTGTGTGTCACCAAGTATCAAGTCTAACTAAGGACCCTCAATCATCTACTTCTATATATAGAATGTTCATTGGTTTATATGTGAAGGACAATATTGAGGAAAAGTGGTTTATCATATGCCTAAATAGGAGGATATCGATGGCATGGAATAAGATCCCTAACCTTCTCCAATGGAACAAGAGAAAGATTCTATCAATCATGTCTTTAAATAGTCTCATTTTTTTCTCATGCTTTCTAAAGTTGGTCTTTTTCTAAGTGTTTTTTCCGAGCTCTATACTAGTAGAATTTTTTTGGCATGCTCTGCAATTAATAATATCATCTTTATCATAGTTAATTTGTAAGATTTTGGACTTTTTATGAATATTGGACTATGGAGCAGTCCCTATTTTTGTATTATTATGTTGTCCAATGAGGTTGCATCACCTTTTTAATACAAAAATTAATTATTCTTGTTTTTTTTTAAATAAGAATGCCAATTGAAAACTTATCATGAAGTAAATCTTCACTTAATAGAAAATAATATTTGTCAACGAAAAAGTAATCTATTCCTTTTAGATAAAATATTAAAGAAATTAAATGTAATAACTAACATATGAGGAAATATGTTGAAGAATACAAAATACTCTTGGAAAGAGGTTAAATTATAATCGGGGTAGTATCGAGTCTCATTTATAGGACTGGGGCTAGTTTCTACCTAAAAGCACATGAACTCACTAATGTAGTCTCAGTGATGGCAATACGGGATACTATGTCTCTTGCAGATATTATCTAGGTTGAAACCACCTTTTTTGTCCTCAAGTATTACCTAAAACTACTTTGGATTGGATAAGAGTTTCCCTTCCTTAAACGTAAGGAATCAAGCTAATGCCCCAAGACCTAAAGGCATATCGAAAGAGTGGATGTCTTCTTCCTTATGGAGCACCAATGGTTATTTCATATGCCCAGGTTTTGTCTACACGTGAGGATATTACTTCACATCAAGTTCGTGATATTATATCAACAAAGGCTAGGATAGAAACCCTAAGTATTGTATGTGTTTTCTTGTTTTTAAAATGTGATTGCAAAAAAATAAATAAAACATCATCTTAAAATGAGAATCTAGCTATTTTTTTCCAAGAAAAATATTCCCAATCGCCTACTCCAATTTAGAATGAAAATCACATTAAGTAGGTTCATGAAACACATCAGAAATATAAATTAGATACAATTGAAATTTGAATACAACATTCAAAAAAATTACATAATCAATATGCATATTATTTCTTCTACTATAAAAAATAATCTTCAATCCTTCCCCCTTTTCCCTTCTTATTGCCTCATGCCACTCCTATGAAGAAGGATCCACATTGAGGACCTGTAACTTTAAAATTAAGAGATCAAAAAGCGAAGAGGGGACTAATTCCTTACCCAATCAGAGGTATTAATTTGATGAAATTGCTTCATTCCCCCAAAAGAGACAACAAGTACAAATTCCATCATCATGGAGAAAATCCTAGTACCCTTTGATTTTGCTTTATCGTTTGAGATAGGACAGGGTTCCCCAAACGACTCTTCTAGACAAGTAGGATTATTCTTCTCAAAATCTTGTGTTTCATGTTTATTTTCCAGATCCTTTTCCTATTCTTCATTCAGTGGACATTTTCAACTTTTTGTTTTAGATTTAGCCCCTTCTTTCCATGAATAATGAGCTTGTACATGAGGACAAGAATCTTGTAAATGTCATGGAAGTTGAAAATTTTGACACATAAATGTTGTATTCTCATAATCTAATACCTAAGTATGTGTAAAAAATTTACATTTGAGAATCATTTTGTCTGGAACTCCCTTTCTGATGTCAATGTCAACACAAAACTGAGCATATGTGCATAGTCTAACTATTGTTCTCTCAAAACCCATATCTATGTAAGTCCCCAAAGTATTCCCAATGTCGTCCATAGCTAAGATATGCTATAAATGTAAGGTTGAATTGGAGATGAACACAAACTAGAATCCCAGTACCAGACATAAAGCTTGGATCAAATTCTTGAAACCAAGAAGTTATAAATAGTCCTGTGCTTCTCCAAAACCAAGGACCCTCCTCTAAAACTTTCTTATAATTAACATGTTCAAAAAACTGAACTATAAAAAAAGACTTTGGAACAAAGATATATCTCAAAATTCTTTGTCCAAGTCAAATGAATCCATAAGTACAAATATGATGAAGGAGGCCAATAATCACTAAACTTGTAGATAATAATAATTAATTCATAATGGTGATGAATTTGAATGATCTTTGACACTGTGATCTCCACCAAAAACTCTTCTTTACTTTATCTACAATATAAACACCAAGCAATGGAGTTAATGTAGTGGAAGTGAAAGGTTGTTTATTTTTAAATGGCATGGGATTTGAAGTTGAAGAAACCCCAAGGCCCACCACTTTAACTATTATCAAAACATAAATATTTATAAATGAATAAGTGAATGTGTTCAAAAAAGAGGGCATGCTTAAATGGAAGATATAACTTGCTTCATCTCTTGAAGAAACGAGACTCTACTTATTGTAGTAAAAACTCACAATAAGGAATGAACTTGTTCTTGAAATTTCTATTCAAGGGAAACAAACAAAGTCTTATTAGATACTACTCAAATATTTGTAATATAAATTCACCATTTGGGATCTCATTGCAAGTTGTCACATCTCCAAAGTCGATCCAAAATGGAAATATGGATAAGAACGATAAAGGTTTTCACCGTTTGGAATACTTAGGTCAAACCATCTCAGCTTATGTTAAATATACATGCCTTCCCTCCTCCATCCATACAATATGTGTAAATTTTGTTTTCGAAGATTATAGAGGGAGGAGATGTTATAAAAGATCCAAAAAAACTAGATTATGGAGGGAGTAGAGCCTACAGAAGATTCCAAGAAATCTCTTGCTCCATCGTTTTATGATAGAGCTACTTGCATGGGTACGATATCCGTTAATTTGAAGGAATTAGGTAAGTCAGGATGGTCTAAAGATTTTCCTAGGAAAATGCCCAATCATAGACACAAGGAATCCTTTTTGAAGACCTCTTTCCGGAAAAAAGCTCTCGGACAAGCAACTAGAAGTATAATGTCAAGTAGTTTTCTCTTAGTCTTTTGTTTATGTGAACATGATGTATGGATCCATGCTTTCTAGGGGTAAAGGGGTCGAAAGAGATTATTCTAAATTCATAATGATCTAATAGGTAGAGGTAGAAACAAATCATGCTACATGTTAACAAGCTTACAATAGTATTGTACAATCCAATAAAATATTACATCAAGTATGGAAAACACATAATCAATCTGCTCCATACTATCATTTTCCTCTCTTCCAATTGAAAGACCCTAAGTTAAAATATATATATAACATAACTAATGAGAAATCTAAAAACATAACAGTTATAATGAAAAAAAACATCAAACTCAAAAAATAAAAATAAAAAATAACTTCACCTTTGATTTCTTTCGCATCCCATTAGCCTTCTGCAATTTGTTGACCTTCCTTTTATACTTCATCAACATCTTTATTTTACTATTTGTAACAGTGTAGAAGTGTGAAAAGGAGATAAAATCAAATGAATCTACAATAATCTTCCTTTGATCACCCAAAGGCCTAAGACAAATGTTATGAATATGAATGCTCCTTTGCACCCGGTTGACAATCAAAGATGAGACATCCAAATTATGAATTTCCATAATATGTTTATCTCTAGTTGATCTGAAAATGAAAAAGGCTTGTATGTACAAATTTGCAAGTGAAATATTTATGTGACTTGGGCAATTGGATCAAGTTTGCACGAACATAAACTTAATGAGTTTTTACTTAATAGGAGCAACATAAAAAGTCATAAGCAACCATAAAAAACAAGCACATAACACAATAAAATGATAAAGGAGTTTACCCCTCTCTTGCGCTACATCTCCTGGTCCAGCTTCCAATGGATCATTTTTATTAATTCTCAAAGTGTCAAAATCAGTGCTTTACAATTATTAGAATGCAAAATAGATGGCTCCAGTGGCTCCAAAATGTCCAAAAACCCCTATCTGGGCTCTTCCTGCACCTAGATTGGCCAAAAACTCAAAAAAATACAACTCTTGATGTTTTTCCCCAATAGCTTGTTGTACCTACTCGCCAAAACGCACCTGTGTGTGACTAACCTGGCTCCCGATTGTTTCTCGTGCAAAAAACCCAACATGTGTGCCCGTTTTGCAAATTGTGGCATAATGTCGCACAGTTAGGGGGTAAATCACCTTTTCCAATGGAGGTGTTAGTTGCATGGACCATGTGGCTTGGAGTCGACCTAAAATGTAGCACCTAGCTGGCTAAGACCGTTGGTCTTCATGCTAATGGTCATGTGGTAGTATGGTAAGTCTCGTGACCGAGGGTTGGGGCTAAGCCCCGACCCTTTCTCCTCTTGACTGAAAGTTAACTCAAGTTCAAATGTATGTTTTAAGCTTATGGGTTAAGCAAGGCCCTTTCTCCTCCCAACCGAAAGTCAACTCAAGTTCAAATGTATGTTTTAAGCTTATGGGTTAAGAAACATGTGGTAGGCGGGATGGTGGCCCGGCCTACACAAAGACTATGCCAATGGTGGAGGTCTTGGGTTCGACCCCCGCGGACTCCAACAAATTTTACACCACACAGGGGTGCCACGTGGCCGCCCCTGGTTGGGCCATGTGGTACCCTTCTATTCGTCCATATGTATGCCATGTGTCAGCACCGAATAGGTCCACCTCAAACACTACCACATAAGATGCCAAATCACCACTTGCCATGTGTCTAGTACGGTCCCACTACCACATCAATAGTATGGTTTGTACAATCAACACTTTTTTGCATGTTTGGCCAAGTCGAAAAAACGTGATATCTCTCGCATACAATGTTCGTTTAATCCTGTTCAAGTTGCATTCGGATCATGAGGACGAGATCTACGTAATGAATCCATTTTCGAGTAATTCCTAGCACTTTTATTTTTGAGCATATTTTGATCCCCTAGATCACTAGCCTGGCCAGAGATAATAATAGCTTCAACTAAGCTCAGACTTAACTTTCAAATAATGGGTGTCCAAGATGTAAATAATACCCCCATCGCTACTAAATTTAGGAGACCCTTGTCTTGCTCCATCGAAAAAGCCCCTATATTTTAACTTATTAATTGACAGCTCCTCCAAAATGTGTGGAACCCTTTGTACCATCGAAAATCTAATTCTTGAATCATAGATTGAACTTATAGAACCCAAAAGGTAGGTACACGTTGATCTTCAAAAGTTTGTGAATTTATAGCCATACAAATTCCCCAGATGCCAATGCACTAAGTGTTTTCAATTTTTTCTCAAAAACCNTCAAATCTTTGTAGTACAACCACACATTCAATCAATACCTCAAAGTGACCTTGTGGCTCTAGGAACAATGCTCAAGGGATTTGAACCGTGTCCATTGGTGTAAAGCTCTCCACTCCTCACCAATGGATCCAACCCCTTTGGGATTAAAATTGAAGGACATGCAAGTGGGATTTGATCCATTTGTGTGTGAATGGGTCACAAGACCATTTAATATATTCTCTATAAGTGTAATCACATATTCAACCACTACCTTGAGATGTCCTCATGGCTCCAAGAAACCCCACATGGGAATTGAGCATTTCCTATTGGTTAAAAAGTCTTCACTCCTCACAAATGGATCCAACCCCTTTGGACTAAAATGTGAAGAACATGAGAATGGTCGTTGATCCCACTTATGTGTGCATGGGACACAAGATCATTTAATATAATCTCTTTAGGTGCAACCACACATTCAACTAGTACTTTTAGGTGACCTCATCACTCTAAGAATAATGCTCATAGAAATTGAGCCTTGTTCATGTAATTTTTAAACATTTATAGTAAAGCAATGTACACAGTACTCAAAGATTTATGGAAACCCTTAACCAAGAAAACCAACAAACTACACCTTATTTTATCATTATATTAACTTCACTATTTACAACACAATATATATGATACACCTATATTTTATCATTGTATTAACTTCACCATTTACAATACAATATATGACCAAAATTGTAATTTATTTAAAAATTGAAAGGGCTCCAGCCCCCACAACCCTCCCATGCAACATATAGCATGTGAATCTAATCATGCAAAAAATATAACACATTCTCAACAACTCATTGGTGAAAAACTCCTCACCAATAAATTTAATCCTTCTAAAGAACCTATCTCTATTAATCCTCACACATATTTAAATCTGCCTAAACCTAAAGTACATTGTAATGATGAGTAGAGCACTGTATGAGGAGCCAATCATGCTTGTCTTTGTCATGGTGTCTAGCAAGGAAGTAAGTAAAATTCCATTGTGTGCAAGCACGTAGGGTATCATAGCCAAATTCTAATACTCTTCACCCAATATCTTTCATGGGACATTATTTTAGTGGTCATTAATGAATGCAGGACAAGACTGGATATTTGAAAAATGAAAACAACAATTATAAATAATATTTAAATATATTATATTAAATATTATAATTTTATATAATAATATTTTGTATTATTAATAATAATATAAAATAGTGGAGAAGTCTATTCATTAATATTAATATGTGTAATTTTAACAATTTTTAAAAAAATTTAAATTAATTTTAGATAAAAATAAAGAAAAAAATATATATGAAAAAGAAAATTATAAATCCTAACTTATTTAGACTACTCTTGTGTTTATATAATTAATTATTAATTTAAAAAATATTAAATTATTAATATAATCATCTAAAATAAAACAACCTTAATGGTGAAAGTGAATATTTGTCTTAAATTAATTTATTTCATTACACAACATAAAACCATGATTAAAATAAATTATCTTTAGTTCTGTCTCCGCAATGATTTATTTCCTTTAGTATTTGCGATGATTTTTTATAGAAATCACTTAATTTTAAATTAGTATGGGGTGCTTTGGCGTTGGATGAAGCTGTTGCTTTTCCAGCGTGCCTTCTTAAGTACAATGATGAATATCCTGCAACGGTTACATGAAGATCCTCTGTTGTATACGTTTCCAGGGTGACCCACTGGGCACAATAATGAATATCCTCCACTATCGTATCCACTGCAATGTCGGTGGTCGAGCTGTCAATTATCAGAAGGCCAAGGCTGAGATCATTTTTGTACAGTTACAAGGTATCATTAAGCAGTGGTCTAAACGTTTTAATTTTTTTAGGTTTTTTTGGCAATTTTTTCTATTTGATTTTGTTCGAAATCTGGTGTGAATGGTTGGATTTGGAGATTTGAGTGGCTAAGTTTGTATAATTCAAGTGCCTCAAGAGTTTTTCATCACTCTGAATCCATTTATACATTCATAAATGCAATTTAAACAACAAAAAATAGTGATTTTGTCTAAATTTACATTCTTGCCAAAAAACTCAAAAGGTAGAACTTTTAGCCAACGTCCATCATTAATCCATTTGTATAATTGGGAGGCATCAATGACCATTTTTATTAAGTGAAATGGATTTAACATTATATTGTGTGTATTATCTTATTGTGTTTCATTATATCATTAATGCACTATATTGTTTTGCTTTGCGTTATTGTTAAAATCAATGCAACTACTTAATTGTTTTAAATCATTTTTTATTATATCATCACTGAAATCAATATGCTTTATTTTTTTGCATTATATCATTGCTAAAATCAATACACTATTGTTTTGCATTGCAGCTACTAAATTAGTAGACCTTGAAAAATTTTCAAGCACTTCATGAGTTTATATGTGGAAACTTCATAAGTTTTTAAACTCAAGTTAGAATTCATTATTTTAATTGATGCACTACAATTAAATTTTTTAGTTTTCCTAACTCTACTTTTTTCCAAATGAAAATTTGCTCAAAATTATATTAGATAATAATATTTTTTACATCTTCGAAGGATCCTTGATACATAGTTGATACTTATAGATCCAAAATGAAACATAATGTCATAAAGATTGTCCACTACTATAGTCGGAACACAGACCACTACTATGATTATACATCAAAAGGAAACCATAAACCTCAACACAGTGAGACAGATATTAATAATGAAGGTTTTTGCTTCATAATATCAAAAGATACTTTTGACTCCAAACTATACCTCTGACCAAAACTCAAGAAAAAGTCTATGGAGAAAAATTTATAATAGATCCATATAATATGTAGGACCAGCTGTCCCTCCTTCCCAAATAAAATATGATAATCTTCCTTTAGGTTCCAGTAGGGCTTGTTTTGATAATAGATCAGCCTCCTTGTTGAACTCCCTGTAGATATGGTGATAGTGAATACCATGAAAAGATGATGTCATCTCTAGAGTTCTACTCTTCCAGTCTTCAATAGCAGTGGATTGAAGATTTTCATTATGTTTTAGCCATTCAATAATCACATTGGAGTCCCCCAATATTTGAATATTTTGGATGTTCAGGTATTTTTCTCAAGTGAGAGTGGCCTAAGCACCCAGAAGCTCAACGTTTGTATTAGTTCCTCCACCACAATTGACAAACCACCTATATACAGTTGAATCTGAGCATTTTATGACACCCCTTGCTCCACAATTATGCCCACCCGTTGTAGCTGCCCCATCAAAATAAGCATACGTACAATCCTCATAATGTGCGATCGACCTCTATCTTATATTCAACAATTTTTGTGTATGCGGGAAAGTAATAGGTGATCTGAGAGTCTTGAATACAACAACCCAAGCAGAAGGAGCTTTCTCCACAAAGATTGTTTTGTTCCTTTCATTCCATATATTCTAACATGTAATAGCCGCCAAGCTATTAGAAACTGCATTGTTTTTAGTCCAAGAGTCAAGGCATTCTATAAGAGAGTTCCCAACCCAAGTATTTTTAAAATGTAGCCTAAAGGAAATCCTAGACCAAATAGTTTTTGTAAAAGTGCAATGTACAAAAATATGATTTATATTTTTAGTATTATGTTTACAGAGTATGAAGAAACCTGGGCCCTCCCAACCTTTTTTATTTAAATCCTCCCAGGTAAGGATCCTGTTATCAACGACCAACCATAAAAAGATTTTTATCTTCAACTGTAACTTCCATTTCCAAATGTTAAATCTCCAACCACGCTAAACCGAGAGTTGTTGAGTGGTAATAAGGGTTGCATATATGTTTTTAACAGTGATATTCCCAGATGAATTGCCTCCAGTCCAAAGTAAAGTGTCCACGGTGTTATCAAGTGAAATCTCGGCCATATTAAGTTCTGTTGTATAATTTTTCCACTCAGAAGCCTGCTCCCCAGTTAATTCCAAATTTCATTGTTCGTCCATAACTCAGATTGAGTAATTGGATCGCACCCTTCAGTGGCTTGAGATAGCACATTAATTCTTTTTCGATTTAAACTAGATAGGATCTCTACGTAGAGGAAAGAATTGTCACCAATGCCTAGGATTCGATCTCTTCAGATGGAGATGAGATGTCTAGATCCTGGTCGCCAAGCAAGAAAATGTTTAATTACATGAACATAATGGGTAAGGCTCATCCAAATCCTAAAAGCCGGGCATATGTTTTGATATGCAAGTCTGAACCAGTTTATAACAGTGATGTTTGCAAAGTACTTGTCCATTACAACTTTGTGCTAGATACCACCCTCCGTTAAAACCCTCCAAAGGGTATTTGTAGTCAATGCCAAATTGAAATGTGAAAGGTTGCGGACCCCCATCCTCCATTTTTCTTTGGTCTGGATAAAATCTCCCATCTGCAAAGATGATATTGCTTCGATTCATTTTGGTCGCTCCAAAGAAAGTGAAACATCAACTTTCTAATCTTGTTCAAAACATATCAAGGAAAAGCTTCCATAGACATCCAATAAACAGGCTGACCCTCCAGCACTGTTTTGACTAGAATGTATCTACCTCCTATAGAAAGACATCTGTTACACCATAAACTAATTTTCTTGGTTATTTTGGCCACAAGCCAATCCGAGTCACCAGCCTTATGCGTCCTTGTCTTAAGATAGTAACCCAAATAATTGAACCCAGTCGACAGATCACTGAAAGTATAAGGTAGGATTGTTTTGAAAGGGGCTAAGTCACACTTTGTGAGCCCTTCATAATGTACAGTTGTCTTTGTGAGATTAACTGACAGGCCAAAAGCTTTACAGAATAATGTGATAATATTGACAATTTATTTCCACTCATTTAAACAAGCCTTTGACATAATGAGTATGTCATCCACAAACAATAGATGAAGAATATTTAACAATCTGGACACTTTTATACATGAGAACTTCCCTTCACCAATGCTATCTTTTAGTAATAAACTGAGGCCTTCCATCACCAGTATAAAAAGTAATGGTGATAAAGGACAGCCTTGGCGTAATCCTCTACCGCTTTTGAAGAAATATGTGGCCTCACCATTTAGTAATACTGCAAAGGAAGATGATGTGACACACAACGTGATCCAGTTTTTCATCTGAATTCCAAAACCCCCTTTTAGAAGGATCAATCTTAAATGTACCGAATCAATGCAGTCATACGCTTTCCTTAAATCCAATTTTAGGACAAGCGATTTTAATTTTTTTCTTTTTGATGCTATGGAGGCTTTCATGAGCTGTGTCGATCGCATCTTGTATCCTCCTTCCTTTTAAGAACCCCATTTGTTCTCGAGAGAGTGTTCTAGATAGAAAAGGTTTTATCCAGTTAGCTATGATTTTTGAAATCACCTTATAGCACAGATTGCACAGTGATATCGGGCGGAAGTCCTCAAATGTGACCGGCTTGTTTGACTTCGGGATCAATGTCAGAAAAGTTGAATTTAAGCTCCCAATGATAGTTCCTAACCTTATTGATTCCTCCACCATATCTAGGAGATCCACCCCGACTAAATCAAAGAAAAAAGTGAAAAATTCAACTGTCCAACCGTACGGCCCTGCACTCTCATCCTTTTTAAAAAGGAATAAGACATCTTTTAGCTCCTCCAAATTAACAGGATTGTACAACATGCAAGACTCAACTTCATTTACAATCTTTGGAAATAGTTCAATAACTTTAAATTGTTCAACAGTGTTCAATGAGTGATGATCCTTGTAGAAATTTTTGAAGTGATGAACCGTTGCTTCCTTAATAGCACCCTGATAAGTGATCTTAACTCTAGTGGTATTTGTAGTCTCCCGGATATGTTTTCGGGCTCTATTTTGGGTAGCACATTTATGAAAAAACTTAGTATTACTATCCCCACTAGCCATCCAAATTGCTCTATTGTGCAACCTCCATTATTCTTCAACCCCTTTTAATATATTGTTTCTTTCCAATTCCATCTACCGAAGTGATAATTCTATTTCAATATTAGAAGGATCACTGGCCAAAAGGACAATTGAATCTTTAATATCTGATTCAAGAGTCACCAAATTCTCTTTATTTATGGATAATTTCTCTTTAAATATAAGTTTTGTTTGTGATTTTAGAATTTTTAATTTCCAAATGATCATGTGTTGTTTGTCGCCTTCAGATTGGAAAAATGGGTCTTTCCAAATTTTAAAGATTAAGTCCACAAAATATTCATCTTTCAACCACTGAGCATTTAGTTTAAAAGGATAAGCCTTATAGAGCAGTGGTACATCTAGTTGAAAAAAAATTGGCGCATGATTAGATATATAAGGAAGTTCAACCCAGGACCTATAATGACCGACATCATATATTAAATCTTCAGAAACAAATACTCTATCTAATATCCTTGCAATCGCTTCCTGACCACAACACCCGTTCCGCCAGGTGGGTATCAACTTTGACGGCTTGATATCAATCAGATTATTGGATGAGAAAATATCTCTATAATAAAACTCTGTAATCCTGGACCCGGACGATCCTCCACAGACCTCATCCAAAGATAAAACAATGTTTAGGTCCCCAGGGATTATTAAATTATTGATAGATAGGATGCCATTTTCTTCAATTGATTTCCAGAATTGTATCCGATCAGAGCACAGGCCATAAATATTAAGCAATGATAAATCTCGATTGTTTATAGTACACCTACATGTTAACAAAATACAACCAACAGTGAGATAAGGAACCAAATAAAAAATATTTGGGTCCCAAGAGACTAACAATCCCCCTGAACTACCCATATATTTAACTACACTCGAAACCCAGGATGGTCTCAAGAGGTGCATGAAATCCATAGCTTTTCGAGCATTTACCAAGGTTTCTTGTAGAAATACAATTTCAGGATGAGTATTTTCCAAGAGTCACCGGGCTAAGGCTTCTTTGAGGGTGCCTCCAACCCTTATTATATTTAAGGACATTAATAACATTATTTAGTTCTCGTCAGGGATTTCAATGTTGTAAGAGCCCCACTGTTAGTGGAGGAAGGAACCGAATCATCGGTTTGAGGTATCTTTTGTTCCAACTTTTTTTGTGTGCTACGAGTCTTTAAAGGAGAAAGTTCTATGTCAATGCCCCTAGACCATGCAAATTCTTTCCCTGACTCCCATGGTTGTACCTTTGATGTAGTGGTCTCCATGTTTCCCATAGATTTATGAATGGCCTTCCCCAAGTAGGTGGGTAGCTTGATCACTGCATTTTTATCCCTAATAAAAGGAATCAGAGAGTTCAAGATAACATTGAGTGAGGATTCACCCTCCTCAAATTCTCTGAACCCCGACTCAATCCCAAAGTCTAATAGAGGAGGAGGGGAGAGGGATGATATAGAACCAGGATCCAGTAAGCAAGGTATTTGTGGTTGGGGCTATTGAGCAAGGGATGTAAGAGTAATAGAAGGTAAAGTCGGAGAAATAGACACACAATTCCCAGACCCTGAGGGAGATGTATCCCCATGAACAAGTAGAAAATAAGTCACCACATCAGGAAAAGTATCATCAAGGCCCTTTTTGTCCTGACCTTTATCTAAAGTAGTAGATGATTGGATCCAATAGGAATGTTCCTGTTGGAGCCGCCCTTGTTTTTTAACCCGTCACAATTTTCATTTTTGATACTTGAAATCTAGAGATGGTCTTTTGATTTTTCCCCCCGAGACTTTGAAAACTCTGCAACCTTATTACGTAAGCAACAATGCTTTTCTACTCTCAAAACAAATCCACTTTCGTAAGAATGTCGCTCTCTTTGTTTTACTTTGGGATCTCGCAAGTCGAGCGCTATAATCCGTGAGTTCACACGCCCCGAGTCGCGAAACGACGAAGTCATTTTAAATTTTCACTCAAGGCAGTAACTAGGGTAAAATCTTTAACTCATGATTTGACGTCGTCGGGGTTTCGCGCCTCGGCGTTCCCCAAGTCCGAAAATTCATTTTTACAACCCCGAGAGCCGAGATCACGAAGTCCTTTCTGGATAACCCTGGTCAAAGATTAAAGGCAAAAAGGCTAACCATGGTTAAAATTTGTTCTCGGCGTTTCGCCACTCGGCACTATCTTTTCAAAAGTTACGGCGCCTAAAACCCCAACTCATGAAGTTGCGATGTAATTATAGCATGATTAATTAACCGCTTAATCCAAGATTTTCTTCCCCTCAATTGAGTCTTAATTATCGCCATCTCGCAGTTTCACGACTCGGCATACTAATCTCCCAGAAACTTGTCTTCGAAGTCCCGAGTTGCGATATGGCGAATAGATTGATTATGAAATTAATGATGCTCCAAATCATGATTACTGTTAATTAAGCCAAAGTCGGTCCTCGCGATCTCGGGAGTTGGGGACTCAAAATGATAAAAGAAAATCCACGAAGTAGCGAACAACGAGGAATGGATGAACGGTAGTAAGATTTGATAATTTAAAATAAAGCGAGATATATCCCGCGCCTCGAGGCCTGCACATTTCCCGAGGTAGCCATTTTCTCTCGATGCTTCGACTGATTGTCAAACCGCCAGAAATTTATGGCATTTATGGATAAGTAGGGTAAATCCACGTATATAAGATCGGATTTTACGCAATTAATTTGTTTCTAATTACGATTTGACAGGCTTCTTTCAAAAATTAATGAATTTTCAAATATATATAAGAGTTTCATTTTATTATAATGAAAGCATTTTCATAAGCACGCAGAGCTCGTCATTTCTGAGTGAACTGATTTCTGCATGTATACGCAATTCTATCGCAGAAGGGCGAAAACGCAAGCTTCAGCTATGGCTCCACGGAAAGCAGCAAAGGCAAATGTCGAGGTCGCAGAGCAAGGCTCAGATAATGTCTCCGACCCTTCGCCCCGGAGTGTCGACTCAGTCCCTAGCTGGTCGTTTGTTTCAGACATTTTGCAATCGGAGTTGGTGAATTATTCATATTCAGACGACAATGAAAGGGACGACCTGAACACTAAATACAAGATAGTCGTTCAATCCAGAATGCACAGGGTAGCAACCAGACCACGGTTACTCCCATATTATGATATGATCCGATGGGCGTTGGATCACATAGACCTACCCACCAGAACTATCATGAACGACCAGTGGCTCATGGTCGGGACTTTTAGGCCGGAGCATATCCAAACCATGTATAAGCTCCCAACGACATCTGAATAAACGTATGGTGCTAAATTCCTAGATGAATTCAAAGAGAAGGAGTGCATACAATACGATAAAGCCATGCCCGGTTTGATAAAGGATTGGGTTTCGCGCTCTGCGAAATTCAGAGAAAATGACCAGGGCGTTTATTCAATCGCTTCACTGGAGCCACAATATAAGTATGTGGAAATGATGACATGCCGACTATTTGGGAGGAAGGACACATCACATTTCTTCATTGCGTGGGTGCCTCTCATGTTTCGGGTCACAGAAGGTTGCTCGTTTAATTGGGCAAAGATACTCTCAGACAGTTTGGCCAACCGGGTCACAGAGTATCGAGAGCAGAAGGCAAGTGGGAGACCGTCCTCATTTTTCATGTCTGCATATATTATGGACACGGTATGTTCCATGACACCATTCCCCTTGATGAGTTGGGCTTGGAATCCAGCCCAAGAAAAACCCATACATGTGTATCATGACAAATTGTGGGAAAATAAGGCGGACAATTTCATATACGAAATTTTCAACTGGGTGATGGTGCCCCTGCATATCGCTATTTTTGGTCACCCACCACCTCGTATCTCGGACAACATTGCTGCAAATCTGAGTGGTATAGCGGACTGGTATGTGGAGGCAGAGTTCTTCTACTTCAGGGTGTTCGGGGTTGTTGTTCCCCCTCTTGCACTACCATTGTTCATCCCCGACAAATAGTGATTGGCGGGGTGAGTAAAGAACTCAAAGCATATTCAAAGAAGGTGTGGTCGTTTTTTCCCATTTGGCTAAATTCTTATTCTTTATTGGATTTCGGGCATGCCAAAGCCGAGGCTGCAGCCCTAGAAGACCTGAATTTGGTCTCCATCGAGTATAAAAAACATGATCCTCAGAAAGTCGTGAGCAACCATTTAGCTAATTGTGGGCTAAACAGGTTTGAACATGAGTTTTCACCCCCGGATGACATTTTCCGAGGGGCAAGGTCTTATGAGGAAGTACTAGCTCGGATCCGATCCTTAGCACCCGAAGACACAGCCTTTGTATTAAAATTTCAGGAACACAGGCGGAGTTGTCTTCTCGCTGTGTTGAGAGGAGGGAGTCCGAGCGTTTCCGAGACGGAACCAAAGGATACTGAAGGCCTTAAAGATGCAACTCCCGACTCGGAAAAAAGTCAGGACGAGGGGAAAAAAACAAAGAATCCTGAAGCAGAGGCACAGACTCCGGACCAGCCAAAGAAACAGAATCCAGAAGTTGAAACGAAGACCCTGGAACCGCCAAAGAAGCAGAACCCTGTTGACACCCCAGGGAAATCGGCAAAACAAGTCGGGGAACCTATTTTTAATATTATGGTAGCTGCGGGAGGTATTTACCTCTACATGTGAACCTGGCGAGAATAGAAGACTCTGGGAAGAAAGAGAAACCCTGATGAATTGGCTAATAACCCTAGAAGCCTTGTCAGCTCAAGAATATAATTTATATTAGGCTATTAGCCTCCAAGAGAAGAAGTCGACTAGAATTAATAATAATATATTGAACAGACACCTACCCAGAAGGAGAAGTCGGCCCCAGTAAACTGGCAGGATTACTATAAATACAGGGTGCCAGTTTCTCATTTGTCACATATTAGGACTACAGTTTTCCCAGTTGGTGCACACTGCAGGTGTAGCTGGTGCGCAGGTTTGGAGGAGGGTTGCAGGTGCAGCTGCAGCAGCAACAAGTTTCAGTATTTGGCTTGGATATCTCTTGGCTAGGGTTTGGACTATCTGATCAGCTTTTTGTGATGCGCTATCCTTAGGGAGAGATGCGTTGCTCTTTGTTTGGCTATCTAGCCTAGGGTTTGCTTCCGGAGGAATTCTCAGGTCAAGGTTAAGGTGCTCGAAGGGAGGCTTCGACCTATGGTTGGGAGATGAGGATATCGTCGTGGTAAAACGAGCACACAATCCTTTATATTCTAACAAGTTATGGGCCCACACCCCTTCAGTCAGCCTAAAACACTGGAAGGAAACATAGCCGCTAGATATTGAGCTCGTTGAGGAACTGCCGCTAGGGTTACTAGCAGGAGAAACTTCCAAAAGCACTGCAGCTAGGATTACCAGCAGTAACAGTTGCAGAAACCCTAAATCTCTTGTTGAGGCACCTTAAGTGACAAGATTGACCTAATCTCTGGATAGATCAGTGCGCCATAGCCTAGCGCATCTCCTGGTACACTCAGAAGGCCAAGACGTGAAGTTTGGATTTTTGGTCAAATCTAGGGTTTGACCAAGTCAAGCAAGCCATGACGAACTCTATGAAGTCTGAGAACAAGCTAGAAGGAGCCTCCAACTTCAGAGCATGGAAGACAAGGATTGATCTCATCCTTTCTAAGAATAAAGTGTTGGACATTGTGAAAGGAAAGATCGTGAAGCCAGAGTTCAAAGAAGGAGAAGAGAAGGAACCACAGAATGTTACAGCCATGGAGAAGTGTAAAGATGTTGACATCAATGCCATGAGTATCATAGTGGATTCCATAAAAGACCACTTGATACTCTATATCTCCCATCTTGACTCATCGAAGAAGATGTACGATGCCCTAACGAATCTCTTCTCAGTCAGAAACATTGGACAAGTTATGAATCTGAAGAATGAGCTCCGTGACATAAAGATGAATGATGACGACAGCATAACATCATACTTTGTAAGGATCTCCCAGCTGAGAGATCAACTACAAGCTATTGAAGAGATCACTTCAGAAAAGGAATTGGTGAACATAGTACTCAATGGTCTTCCCAAGACATGGGATGCATTTGCCGCAAGCATGAACACAAGGAAGGAGTACCCTACTTTTGAAGAACTTTGGACTTACTGTGCTCAAGAAGAATCAAGGATCAATGCAAAAGAGAAACCTCAAAAGAAGTACGATGATCAAGCCTTCACAGCAAGATTCAAGAACTTCAAGAATAAAAGGAAGTTTGGCTCAAGGAGGAAGCCAAATCAAGAGAAAGATATTTCAGAAATACAATGCTTCAACTGTCAAAAGTATGGTCACTACAGAAATCAGTGTCTCGAGCTAAATAAAAGGAAGAAGAAACACGAAGCATCGATTGCCGAAGAAAAGGAACTAACAAAGAAGACTAAGCAGGATGGAAGAGATTTCTTCTATTAAAAGGTAACAATACTCTTCTTATTTTCTATACATATCTTACTTGCATCGTCTTTGTACATATCTTGTATATCTATCTCTTGGAAGTTAATGTGTTCCAAGAAGAACTATACCTATGGAATAACAACAAGATAAGAATAATATCATTAGATAATACATATGAAAAGAATGAAATACAAATCATATGGAAGCTACCACAAGACGAACCAATCCCGAAGAAACTTAGAAGCCAGACATCAAGAGAAATTGGGAAAGACTTATGACGACAACCCAGATGGAAGCATGGACTCTATTATATATATTGCAGAAGACAATAAGGTTGTAGATGGAAGTGTGGACTCTATTATATATATTTCATAAGACAATAAGGTTGCAGATGGAAGCGTGGACTCTATTATATATATTGCAGAAGACAATAAGGTTGCAGATGGAAGCATGGACTCTATTGTAGAAGAAAACAAGGACGGAGACAGAAGTCAGACAAAGGGAGTAGATTATATACATTCTTACATGAAGCAAGGATTAGGAGGGATCTAATCCTGTGATCGATTGAATATGATGAAAATATATATCCATGGTAGCATCCATAGAAAGACAGTACGTGTTCAACTCAACCGCAGAAGAAGACCTTTCGAAGAGAATCCTTAAAGTATTCCTGGTCGACCATCCAGATCTGTGAAACGATGATGAACGGAAGAAGTGGAATCTCTAGAGCATGGAATCCAGAAGAAACTCCATGAACCCAAAAGCTAAAGAAGAACATAAAGATTCCAGAACAACTAGTCATTACCAGCCTGATATGAACTCACCAAAAAGAAATCAAGCAAAAGAATCGTGATGAAGGACAGTGTATGGAAGACTTATAAACGAAAGTATTGCGAGATCCAGAACCAAAAGTTCTCTCAGATGGAGGGAGAAGATTATGATGATTGTTTGTTCCAGTACACCAGACTTATAAGTCATTATATCATCCGCAAACATCCATGAGCCAGAATTCTACATCAGATGAATGCAAAGAATGTTCTCCAGAAGAAATCGAGTAAAAGAGCGCATGCAGAGCAGTCCCAAGACTTTGAAGCATACCAGAAAGATACTCCTGTATGCAAAAGACAACTTGGAGGAGAACCTCCAGTGCACAGCAGAAGCGTGGTGAATATTTCCTATAACATCAAGATGACTACTCAGAAGATTAGATCTCATGATGAGAGAAGAAGTACCACATGGATATGTTCCAGTTCTCCAACTATGATATACTCTATTGTTCACATCTACAGAAGCCTTCACAGTTTTCCAGACTACAGTACAAGATTTACATTATCCATGATGAAGTCCAGAAAGGAGAAAGTGATTCTCCAATACATATCTCCATAGATGAGCAGATAAGCATACATTTTGGTAAAGCCTCTATCCAAGATGAAAGGACACGCATACTCACGCTAGAGCTCATGGAAATAACTCTATTAACTAGAAGGGAAGACTCTCCAAGCCAAAAGAAGGTACACAAACATTTATTTTTGTGATTGAAATAACTCTCCAGTTAGGAGGGAGCATTTATCTTTGTAATAGTCTAGATTGGACAGATACTTTCCTGTTCGGAAAGTGGATTGAGATTTCTGACGGACAGTGGCTTCCCATTGTAGTTAACATGGGAGGCAGACTGATTGATGATGTATCATAGACAACGACTTCCCATTTATGGGGAGTGGTCTAGGACAGTCATTCTTCTTGGCAGTCACTCTTTGTAGTGGTCAAGTAGAATGGTCTGCCTCGTCGGGCAGTCATTCTTTCGAAGTTCACAGTTGTGAGTAGTTTTCGAAGAATCGTCCATTTGGAGGTTGATGCAGGATAGACATTCCTCGAGGGCAGACTCATTCTTTCTAGGATACCCTTTGTTTAGTGTCGGAGGAATGGCCCAGGGTGGGGAATGGTCTAGACAGTTACTCCTCAAGGGCAGACTCATTCGCTCCAGGATACACCTTGTTTGGTGTCGGAGGAATGGCCCAGGGTGGGGAGTAGTCCAAGCTCAACAATCAGGGACAATTATTCCTCGAGGGCAGACTCATTCTCTCCAGGCTACACCTTGTTTGGTGTTGGAGGAATGGCCCAGGGTGGGGAATAGTCCAGGACAGTCATTCCTTAGGGTAGACTCATTCTCTCCAGGTTACACCTTGTTTAGTGTCGGAGGAATGGCCCAGGGTAAGGAATGGTCCAAGCATTTCTCGAGG
>ML793437.1:210888-246413 GCA_009831015.1 Picea engelmannii | reverse complement strand
CCCAGATGATACAGTTTTTATCATAACATTATTTCTATGCAGGATGCTCTCAGATGTTTGTTATGAAGACTATATGACAGTAGATGAGAACTACTGTGGTGAATATGTTTCACTATTGTTGATCAAGTACTTGTGTGTTACTTCTTGTGGTAGTTAACCACTGGATTGTAGTTGTGTACTACAGGAATAGACACAGGTGTGTTCTATAAATTGATATTGTACCAGTTGTCACAGGAGATTATCCAGTCGGATAATATTGACAGGTGCTTGTGGTGCTACTAGTTGTATGGTCTGCTGTGCTCAAGACCATTCTATTGTTGCACTAATTGCCTTGAAGACTATCAGCAGTTTATTGGAGATGATGATCATTCAGGTGAATGATGAACAGATATTTTCCAGACGGAAAATAGTTCAGATCTTTTACTCCACTTGTATCACTCTATGGTGAGAGTGATTTATTCAGCATCATATTACTCAGATGAAGTATGGTTACGAAAGATGATGCAGCTGATAGTAATGGTGATGCTCATGATCTAGTGATGAAATAGTCTAGATGACTATATTGATGCTACCGGGTAAATGGTATGTTTTGTGCTCAATTCCATTACCTGTAAATACCTCTCTAGCTAGGAGGGAGTGTTAATATTATGGTAGCTGTGGGAGGTATTTACCTCTACATGTGAACCTGACGAGAATAGAAGACTCCGGGAAGCAAGAGAAACCCTAATGAATTGGCTAATAACCCTAGAAGCCTTGTTGGCTCAAGAATATAATTTATATTAGGCTATTAGCCTCCAAGAGAAGAAGTCAGCCAGAATTAATAATAATATACTGAACATACACCTACCCAGAAGGAGAAGTCGGCCCCAGTAAACTGGCAGGATTACTATAAATACAGGGCGCCAGTTTCTCATTTGTCACATATCAGGACTGCAGTTTTCCTAGTTGGTGCGCACTGCAGGTGTAGCTGGTGTGCAGGTTTGGAGGAGGGTTGCAGGTGCAGCTGTAACAACAGAAAGTTTCAGTATTTGGCTTGGATATCTCTTGGCTAGGGTTTGGACTATCTGATCAACTTTTTGTGATGCACTATCCTTGGGGAGAGATGCGCTACTCTTTGTTTGGCTATCTAGCCTAGGGTTTGCTTCTGGAGGAATTCTCAGGTCAAGGTTAAGGTGCTCGGAGGGAGGCTTCAGCCTGTGGTTGGGAGACGAGGATATCATCGTGGTAAAACGAGCACACAATCCTTTATATTCTAACACGTATCACTTCTGTCACTCCCTTGAAGTCGACGCAGGGGAATATCAAAGAAGGGTGGATATTCAATGAGGAGCTGAGGCCTATAAGAGCAGAAGAACTTCCTCCGAACAAGTTCTTCTTTGATAAAAAGAGAAAAGCGGTAGTGAAAAGGGAATTCTACTAGGAGGGAGAATCGACTGCGAAGAAGTTCAAGGTTATGACCGACGGAAAAAACAAAAAGAATGAACAATTCGCCACGGAGATCGCAGGAACGCTAGGGGTGTATGCATCGGCGAATCAGTTTTCGGTCGGATTGCTAAAAAACCAGCTCAATAGGAAAAATCGCCTTATCAGGACTCTCGAGGCCAGATTGGCCTCGACCATGGAAAATGCTCAAGGCTAGGTAAGCACAGAGATAGAACTGGCCCGACTGGCTGATAAAAATGAGATAGAAGTGCTTAAAACCAAGCTCGAGCAAGCGCATTTAGTAATCCGAGACGGTCGGATACAGGTGGGGAAATAAAGGACTATGATTGCAGAGCTGCAGAGTCAGGTAGAGATCGCCGAAAGAAGGATGATCGACGTCGAGGGGTTTAAATCCCGAGCGATTGAGATTCAGAACAGAATCTCTTCGGCACAACAGAGTTTGCTCGCCAAAGTGGGAGCGATCCGAGAGAATTGTATGTTGATGAATCAGGTTTTTGAGAACCTGACTGTAAAAGAAAGGGATGCTGAAGTGGCTCGGGTCGCCATCCAGGGGGCGGTGATGGCCACGAACAACATAGTTTCGGCAGGTTCTCCCAGACTCGCCATCCCAAAACAGACCAGAGGTAATATTCTGTTGAAGGATTGGGAGCACAACATTGCCCTGGGCAAGGAACAAGCCCAAAAGGTAACCAATTCATTAGAAGAAGCCTTCAATTCTATAGATGGCGAGTTGTTGGGTATGGACAGCGGAGGCGACGCAAAAACATTAATGCAAATGAATGTAGAACAGATCTCGCTTGATCTGAAAGAGAAGGATGAGAGATATTCGACCGATATCTCTCAGATAGATAGGGTGGACATGGCCCGAGTTGACAAGCACTTGATCCAGCCCAGCGCGCAACTAAGTTCCCTCGACATCATCGATGCACAAATGGGGGACAAGCTGCAGCAGTTAGCCCGAGAATGTTACTTTGTCGAGGCCAGCTGTCAAGCGGAACCTTCACGGCTTGTATCTCAACTTGTGGAAAGATGTATCGCTTGCACCGAGTCTGCGCAAAGATGAGCACCTGGCTCTAAGTGAAGATAGATTAGGGGAGATGGAGCGATTGCTCTCTCCTCTGTCATAACTGAAATCTTTACGACTATTGAGATTCTACCTGCTTTGCAGAAATTGTATAAATATACCCCAGAGAGAAATATACCAGGCTGGACCCTCTTGAAATTTTGTAATAGAGTTTTTTCATTGAGATTTAATACAAGCAGATCCGAGATTCTCAATTCCGTCACTTTTGTATTACAGGTTTGCTTTCTTGTACCTCGTTTTTCTATTTCAATTCATATTTGTAATTGATGTGCTTCATTATAATTTAGTACTACCACTACTATAACGAATAAATTTGGGTTTTCTGTAATTGTTTATTGCCTTTCCTCTGCACTAGCTATCAGCTGTGTAAGACCAATTTGCAGTTTCAGAATTCTACATGTATTTTTTGTTACATCGGTTATTTTCTTAAATATTTTCTTCTTCCGTTTACTTCATTAGATTTTCCCCTGGTAGGAACCTGACATTGTAAACGGCTTAATGTTTTTCTCCCATCTCGCCCCTTTTATTAAAATATAATACAGTTACGGGAATGAGCCTTAGATTTGCATACATCGTTAATACTGCAACCGTGAATTCTCTTTTATAAAACTAAACTGAGACATCGCTCAACTTTTCTTAACAGTTCTCTTACCTGTACCATACCCCCATGACAGTTCCCACACCAACTCAACCTAACGTTGAACCCGGATTATTGAACCAAACGCACTTTGCCTTAAACCTCTTCAACACTATCTTTAAAACAACAACTAACCGGGCCGAACTTGAACAATCATGGGCAGTCATTGAACGAGATATAACTATTTAGGAGTAGTTCAAAGCCAGACAACCCCAACGAAGAAATCTCCCTTAGACTCTTTCTCCGAAGGTTGACAATTTCCCTTCTCCTTATCCTAATCACTTTCAGATGCCTTGACACTGTACTTTTTAGCCTTAAGTATAGACTCAGGAACAACATCTTTCTGGCGCCGTTGTCGGGGACCGAAGTTACAAAATATTTTCCCTGGGAAAATGACAAATTGTTTTTCGTTGAAATTGTTACCCTTTGATGGTGAACAAAGAGTACACACCTTTTAAGGATTTTTATCTTTCACTTGATGACTCCACGAAAAATTAAACTAGCATTCATTTGAAGGAATACTAGACAAAACCCGGATGGTGAGAAGATTATGCCCGTTACCGATCCCGAAAAAATTCTAAAGGTGAGAGGCTCTTTCAAGCCTACCGTTGCAATTTACCAACACGCAATCCCATCACCGAAGGCCGAGAGTCCTTCTGAACCCTCGACCTCGTTCAGTCCTTGCTTTGACGCTAAACATTCAATGCCCATCTGCTCCGAAATTAGGAGTGAGATTCATCCAACATTCCCTTTAGTACAGAGGGGAGAGGGCCCTCTTGAAGGTTCGTCGGCTTTTAAAATACCATCTTATCTTCAGTTGAATTTCCCGACTTCTCCAAATCCTGAAGAGTGTGTTACACACTCATTTCCCACACTCGTTGGTTTTCCCGATTCCGTCTCTTGCAAGTCCGAGGAACCAACTCCTTGCGTTCATTATCCTTCCTCGTTAGAGTCTCCTCTTAGCGAAGAAAAGAAAGTTTCCCTCTTATTTTGTGAAAATCCTCTTTATAACTTTCCACAAACAACGATGGCAGCCACCGGAGGAGGAGGTGGAGGGTTTACAGGAGGAGGAGGAGGGTTTAGAGGAGGTGGAGGAGGTGTCCCACTAGGAGGAGGTGGAGGTCAAGGGCCTCCCCCCCTCCCAGATTTTTCGCGAAAGTCACAACCTGATACGCCCCTTTGGTATTTCCCGTCCCCCTACATGACCTTCCAGAAAACTACATAAAGAATTTGTCGAAATTCACCGGGGAGGGAGATCTGACCGCTGCTGAACATATTAACTTCTTCGACCAATTCGCAGATATCTTCGGTATTGAGCACGACGATGTGTATTCGAGACTCCTTGTCCAAACTTTTGAAGGTCAGGTCCGAACCTGGTTTCGGAGCCTACCCGCAGCTTCTATTCTGTCATATGATGCCTTGGAAGATGCCTTCCTCAGACAGTGGGGTGAGAGAAAAGACCACCTCTATTATCTAACCGAATTTGGGTCTTTGAAGAAAAAGAACTCAAAAATAGTCATGGAATTCATTCTGAGATTCAACAAACTGTACAATAAAATCCCAGCTGAAGTCAAGCCATCTCAACCCTCGGCCAAAGTGACCTTCGCTGGAGCTTTTGAGCCAGATTTCACACTAATTTTACAAGAGAAAAGGGGAGCCACCTTAAACCATATGCAAGACGATGCGGTAGAAATAGAATCTAATATGATGGCTTCGGGTAAACTTAAGTCTAGAGTGGAGACTGGAAATCGAGATACCAAGCGCTTTAGAGAACAAGTTGGCCCTTCAGGGTCCAATAGATCCTCAGACGATAGGGTGGACGATATGGCTAGAGTGATTAAAGAATTGTCAAATAAAATAACCCAGATGGAACTTGAACAGGCCAAGGCTAATTCTTATCCCAAAAATGATTTCAAGTGGAATCAAAACCCTCCTAATCAAAAAATACCAATAAAGAAGGAAGATCAAAAGATACAAGATCCCTTGAAGAATGAAAATTTTATAGGAGCTAACGATTTTCAAGACTTCGAGGATTCAAATAATGATGTCACGAACTTCGGTGATGACTGTATTCAACCATATCTGACTCGTGAAGACTACAAAAAGTCTCTAAATGTGCCGAAGACGCAAAATGAGAGCGAAGAGAGTGATCACACTGAGAACCATGAATCCCAACCCGAAAATGAAATAGTGATAACTGAGTTTCAACCAAGGTACAACCTGAGATCTAAGAATAAACCTACCTCGACAATTCAACCTAACAAAATCCTTCAGAGAGGTCAAGCTTACGAGCCTCCTTCGGACAAGACTCCACCACCCAACAACAAAACGAGAAGAGTGAGCACTCAAGAGTCTGAGGTAGATAAAGTTGGAACTCAAACACAGCCAGTTGAACCCGTAAGTAAAACCATGTCTGCAACTAAGGCCATAAATGATAAAGTTGTCCAGACAAGTAAGTCATAAAGGAAGAATTCAGAAGTCTCAACTAGGGAAATAGACAAGGTAAGCGGAGCTTTCAGTTTTGAAAACGAGTTAAACAAAATTAAGATACCAATCCCTTTGGTGGAATTAGCGAAAAACCCTGTTTATCGTAAGCAAATTACCAAAATGATAGGTGTCTCCAAACTAGAAAGCCAATCCGATGTTATAAACTTGGAAGATGATAGACCTAACATCACTTTTGGTCCCCATTTTGAAGGGTCCAAAGACAACATCGCTCCCTTTTATATCACTCTGAACGTATATGATCAGTTGCTGCATAATTGTATGTTAGACTCCGAAGCTTCCCATAATGTTATGCCCGAGATTATAATGGAGAAGTTGGGTCTCCAGATCACAAGACCTTATAGAAATATGTACTCTTTTGATTCGAGGAAGGTTAAATGCATGGGGATGATAAAGGATCTGGTAGTCACCCTGGCGCAGGTCCCGGTGAAGAGTATCCTGATGGACGTAGTTATTGCCAATATTCCCCCTAAATATGGCATGCTGTTATCTAGGTCATGGGGGGCCAAGTTGGGAGGTTCTCTTCAGTTAGACATGACTTATGCCACAATCCCTATGTTTGGTGGTCAGTTCACTCATTTATACAGAGAGACAAGATTAGCATACACGGTCAGTGACCCTCAAAACCCGCACAACTTCCCTATTTACATCGCAGACCAAGATCTGGGAAACTGCATCTTGTCTTTTGATGATGGTCTGGAAATCGATACAAAGGAAGAAGAGTCAAACCCCATGACAGAAGAGCTATGTAATACTGGTGTCTGGAAAATGTATTTTGATGGTGCTTCATCTTCTAAAGGGGCTGGCGCTGGAGTACTTTTGGTAGCACCCGAAGGTAAGTTCATTGTTCCTTTCTCCTATCGTTTGCAGTGGGACATAGATTACACTAATAACATATGCGAGTATGAAGCATTGATCTTAGGATTAGAGGCTGCCAAAAAATTAAATATAAAAAACTTGGAGGTATACGGTGACGCAGAATTAATAGTCAGACAAGTGAACCGACAGTACCTAGCTAGGCATCCTAGATTAAGAGCGTATAGAAATTGTACTTGGGATCTCATGGAAAAAAAATTCTCATCCGTAAATATCCATTTTATCCCTCGTGCTGAGAATCTACATGCTAATGTGTTGGCAAAGACAACTTCGACCTTTTCTCCTCCCACGACCTTCAAACTAAAGTATCACATTGAAATCAGATACAAGCCTTCCATACCAGACAATATCCAACACTGGCAAGTCTTTGAAGATTATGAACAAATTAAGAAGTTCTTTACAGCAGTAGGCGAATTCTCAGAAACTCACGTTGACCAAGAAAACCAGAATGACTCCATGTGGATCATGCAAGAAGGAGAGGAACTTGAAGTGTTCCGAGAAAAAATTGCAGATCATCGTATGCTGGTCCTTAAAAGCAATCAGATTCCCAAAGGATTGATACCTTTGGAAAGACTTTTTGATAAGAACGATATACCGGTAAAGTCCACCTTGCAGCCCCAACCAGAGGAGGTCAAGGGCTGTGATGTAGGAACCGAAAAAGAACCCCGGATGGTAAAAATATCGAAGTTCCTCCCTCCTAAAGAGAAAGATAAGTATAAAGACTTACTTAGGCAATATAAAGATGTTTTCGCCTGGTCCAATGATGAGTTGAAAACGTATGACACTTCCATTATCGATCACAAGATATCGTTGAAGCCTAGGGTTAAACCGTTTAGGCAAAAGCTTAGGCAAATTAACCCCATTTTGTTACCCGTGATAGAAAAGGAAGTTAAAAAACTCTTGGACGCAAAAATAATAGTACCTTTGAGATACTCAGATTGGGTAGCTAACCGAGTCCCAGTCAGGAAAAAGAACGGGGAAATCAGACTGTGTGTGGATTTCTGAAACTTAAACAAGTCGTCTCTCAAAGATAATTACCCACTGCCCAAGATGGACCATATTTTAGAAAAGGTTGTTGGAGATAATCAAATGTCAATGATAGATGGTTTCTCTGGTTACAATCAGATCGCTATGAATGAACAAGATAGGGAAAAAACTGCTTTCACCACACCCTGGGGTACTTTCATGTATGACAAGATGCCTTTTGGTTTGATGAATGCAGGGGCCACTTTCCAGCGAGCTATGGACATCGCTTTCATTGGAGAAAGGGACAAGTTCGTAGTTATTTACCTTGATGATCTGACGGTTTTTTCTAAAACTGACGAAGAGCATTTGATGCATCTAAGACAGACGTTCGAAAAGTGTCGCAGGTTTGGTCTATCCCTGAACCCAAAGAAATCACATTTCGCTATGCGGGAAGGTAAGCTTTTGGGCCATGTTGTATCTAAGGAAGGAATCAGTATCGATCCTAAGAGGATTGAAGCGATAGATACTATCACTATCCCGAGAAATATAAAAGAAATTCAATCATTCTTAGGAAAGATAAAAATTTTACGAAGGTTCATTCCCAATTTCGATGAGATTGTCAAACTGATTACAGGAATGTTGAAGAAGGATAGCGGGGTAAACTGGACCACCGAGGCCAGGGCGTCGTTCGCGCATATTAAAAAAAATATAAGCGAGGCACCTGTGTTAGCGAGTCCAGATTATCTGAAAGATTTTCTCATCTTCTCTTTTGCTTCTGAACATACCATCGCCGTGGTACTCTTGCAGAAAAATGAAGAGGGGTTCGAACAACTGATAGCGTTTTTCAGCAAAAGCCTCAGAGATGCAGAACTAAAATATGACATAATGGAAAAGAAAGCATACGCGATGGTAAAAGAATTAAAAGCATTTAGAACCTATGTGCTACATTCAAAAATAATTGCGTATGTGCCCACCAGTTCTGTAAAAGACATATTGGTACAGCCGGACAGTGACGGAAAACAAGGGCGATGGCTCACTAAAATACAAGAATTCAATATGGAAGTCAAGTCGACTAAATTGATAAAGGGGCAGGGTCTGGCCAAACTCTTGGCTGAGTCGAATCTTAGAGCTCTTGATATTAATTGCTTCCAAGAAGAAGATGGGGACACACACCTGCACGAGCCGGATGAACAGGCAGATCCAAGCAAGATCGAGGAAAAGTTCATATCATCAAGCTGGTATAAAGACATAGTTTTCTACTTGTTAAACCTGAAATGCCCAGATGGACTATCAACAGCCAAGTGCAGAACTTTAAAACTCCATGATGTAAAATATTGCATCGCCGAAAACCAGCTATGCTGGAAAGATCCACTTGGGTTCCTGCTAGTCTGTTTCGTTGAGTCAAAAACTCCACGGTTTATAGAGGAATTTCATGAAGGAGTCTATGGAGGACACCATGCATGGAGAGCCACAGCCTATAAGATTTTGAGAGCCTGATATTATTGGCCAAAACTATTTTCAGACGTCAATGCCAAAGTACGCGTGTGCAACCCTTGTCAAATATTCGTCGGTAAACAGAAACTCCTTGCACTACCACTCGTTCTGATCAAAGTTGAAGCTCCATTTCAACAATGGGGTCTAGACTTCATAGGGGAAATTAATCCTCATTCCAGTTCTCAGCATAAATGGATCCTAACAGCTACGGATTATTTTACTAAGTGGGTGGAGGCCATTCCAACCAAAAGGGCGACAGACTCGGTGGTGATCGATTTCTTGGAAAACAATATCTTGTCAAGATTCGGATGCCCCCGAAAGATAGTTACCGATAACGCCCAGGCCTTCAAATCTATGGCCATGATCGGCTTCTGCCAGAAGTATAATATCGTTCTCGTCCATTCTACTGCATATTACCCCCAGGGGAACGGACTGGCTGAGTCATCTAACAAGAGCCTGGTGAACATAATCAAGAAAGTACTGGATGAAAATAAAATGTCTTGGCATGTGCATTTGAAATACGCATTATGGGAAAACCGCATCAGCACCAAAAGGTCTATCGTCATTTCGCCATTTCAAATGGTTTATGGGACAAAGGCGGTCCTACCTATAAACCTGTCGCTTCCAGTAATGACGCTATGGCAGGATCAAAACGAAGAACCAAATCATGTGACCAGGAGAATTAACCAGCTGATCGAGATTCAACAGCATAGAGTTGAAGTCGATGAAAAAATGCAGAAGTACCAGGATGAGATGAAATCATTGTTCAATATCAAGGCAAAGGACCGAGATTTCCTTCCAGGTGACTTAGTACTAAGATGGGATGCAAGGAAAGAGGAAGCTGTGAAGCATGGTAAATTTGACCACCTATGGTATGGACCATTCAGGGTCTCAGCTCCAGAAGGAAAAAATTCCTTCCTGCTGGAAAACATCGACGGAGAAGTCCTCAGCGCCCCTGTCAACGGGCGATACCTGAAACATTACATAACATAACAGTTGCCATTATATCAAAAAAAAATAAAAACTGTGTACATATATGCATTTTTATTACCCTTTGGACTTTTTGTTTTCTTCTGTTCATAATTTTTAGACATATTTCGAATAAAGTTCGTGTTTTGTTTTTACAGGATTCAACTGCTTGCAAAGCTAGTAGGAAGACTAATTCACACGGCGGTGTCAGGAATAAATCGGCATGAAACATGTGATATCTAAGAATAGCTTCGTAATGCACAAAAAAAGTGAAAAGAAAAGGTAAAGGTGAGATTTCTCAATACACATGTTATGAAAGATTGTTAAAGTAAACCAAGGTAACGTCATTCAAACTACAATATCGGCTAAAGTGTTATATAATAGGATTATTGCTTGGCTTGGTAACCTTTGATTTAATCTGGTTTGAATGATACACTAAAACTAAGAACAGTCAGTCAAAAGTAACCGTCCCCAAAGACATATACAAGAGCCAGTCTGAAACTGTTTTCACCTTCTGTATTTTCGAGCAATAAATCGCTGCCCCGTATCCTGCCTGTTTTCAGGTCTATTTCTTGACAAGCTACCATCTTTTCATTTCATTACGAAGGAATAAAAGTTTTCGTTTTATCCTCCTGAGTCTCAAAACAGATTGTGAAAAGAAAGAGGGTCTCCACAACTATTGGATCCCCTGCTAAGTGAAGGAACGTTTAGAGCGATCCTAACCTTCCTAGGTTTTTCAACAGCATCGGAAGAATCAAAGCTTGCTCAAACAGGATGCCCCTTAAAAAATTATTTTCCCTGTCTCCCTAAGAACGAAGGTGTTGTGAAGGTCGAGGGAAGATTGGTACCGAGTAATCAAAATAAGTTGACAGACCTCTGATGCAAAGTACTGCGCAGATATCAGCCCTGATACAAACTAATTGCCCCCATCTTCGCGCTCAAAAAATAAATTATAATACAGGTGGTGAAAGGAAATTCAGAAATGATTGCCCCCACCTAGTCCAGGAAGAGGATGAAAGGGAATTCAAAAATGATTTCCCTCGTCTTAGCATTTAAATGCATAAATAATTTCCGAAGTGGTGAAAGGAAATTCAGTAAAAGGGGCCAGACAACTTCACCGGGGTACTGAACAGGCTCGCTAGCAGTGAAGCAATGTCTGAGATATATGTAAGGCTATTATACATGAATATCACTCTACTCTGGTAACCAATGCTTTCTAAAAACCTGATCCACATGCCAAATTCAAACGGGACTTGCCGAGTTAAAAAATATATAATCTCATTCGTTTGATGCAAGCCGAGTGCCACAAGATCTGTTGAGTCTCCTAGGGTCGTTTCGACTGTCTTAAAACATACCCAAAGATTAGTAGTGGGAAAGGGAAAATTGTGAAAGGGACTACAGCCGTGTTGGAAAGAGTATCTGATTTTGAAAAACTTCTCGAGGTAGAAAACATAATCTTTTCCCCCTTCGATCCTTTCTCCTTGGAATTTTTCCGCATGTTTGAGCTTTTGACTCCATTTACCCAATATTGGCACGTGGTCTACTATTCTTCCCACCTCACAGGAAGGCGGGATCCCTAGTTGGAGCCTATGTTGGAGCCGCCCTTGTTTTTTAACCCGTCACAATTTTCATTTTTGATACTTGAAATCTAGAGATGGTCTTTTGATTTTTCCCCCCGAGACTTTGAAAACTCTGCAACCTTGTTACGTAAGCAACGATGCTTTTCTACTCTCGAAACAAATCCACTTTCGTAAGAATGTCGCTCTCTTTGTTTTACTTCGGGATCTCGCAAGTCAGACGCTATAATCTGTGAGTTCACACGCCCCGAGTCGCGAAATGGCGAAGTCATTTTAAATTTTCACTCAAGGCAGTAACTAGGGTAAAATCTTTAACTCATGATTTGACGTCGTCGGGGTTTCGCGCCTCGGTGTTCGCCGAGTCCAAAAATCCACGAAGTAGCGAACAACGAGGAATGGATGAACGGTAGTAAGATTTGATAATTTAAAATAAAGCGAGATATATCCCTCGCCTCGAGGCCTGCACGTTTCTCGAGGTAGCCATTTGCTCTCCATGCTTCGACTGACTGTCAAACCGCCAGAAATTTATGGCATTTATGGATAAGTAGGGTAAATCCACGCATATAAGATCGGATTTTACGCAATTAATTTGTTTCTAATTATGATTTGACAGGCTTCTTTCGAAAAGTAACAAATTTTCAAATATATATAAGAGTTTCATTTTATTATAATGAAAGCATTTTCATAAGCACGCAGAGCTCGTCATTTCTGAGTGAACTGATTTCTGCATGTATACGCAGTTCTATCGCAGAAGGGCGAAAACGAAAGCTTCATCTATGGCTCCACGGAAAGCAGCAAAGGCAAATTTCGAGGTCGCAGGGCAAGGCTCAGATAATGTCTCCGACACTTCGCCTCGGAGTGTCGACTCAGTCCCTAGCTGGTCGTTTGTTTCAGACATTCTGCAATCGGAGTTGGTGAATTATTCATACTTAGATGACAATGAAAGGGACGACCTGAACACTAAATACAAGATAGTCGTTCAATCCGGAATGCACAGGGTAGCAACCATACCACGGTTACTCCCATATTATGATATGATCTGATGGGCATTGGATCACATAGACCTACCCACAAGAACTATCATGAACGACCAACGGGTCACGGTCGGGACTTTTAGGCCGGAGCATATCCAAACCATGTATAAGCTCCCAACGACATCTAAATACACGTATGGTGCTGAATTCCTGGATGAATTCAAAGAGAAGGAGTGCATACAATATGATAAAACCATGCCCGGTTTGATAAAGGATTGGGTTTCGCGCTCTGCGAAATTCAGAGCAAATGACCAGGGCGTTTATTCAATCTCTTCGTTGGAGCCACAATATAAGTATGTGGCAATGATGACATGCCGACTATTTGGGAGGGAGGACACATCACATTTCTTCATTGCGTGGGTGCCTCTCATGTTTTGGGTCGCAGAAGGTTGCTCGTTTAATTGGGCAAAGATACTCTCGGACAGTTTGGCCAACCGGGTCACAGAGTATCGGGAGCAGAAGACAAGTGGGAGACCGTCCTCATTTTTCATGTCTGCATATATTATGGACGCGATATGTTCCATGACACCATTCCCCTTGATGAGCTAGGCTTGGAATCCAGCCCAAGAAAAACCCATACATGTGTATCACGAAAAATTGTGGGAAAATAAGGCAGACAATTTCATATACGAAATTTTCAACTGGGTGATGGTGCCCCTGCATATCGCCATTTTTGGTCACCCACCACCTCGTATCTCGGACAATATTGCTGCAAATATGAGTGGTATAGCGGACTGGTATGTGGAGGCAGATTTCTCCTACTTCAGGGTGTTTGGGGCTGTTGTTCCCCCGCTTGCACCACCATTGTTCATCCCTGACAAGCTGGCTTGTCGCGAGGTCGCCCGACAAACAGTGATTGTTGGGGTGAGTAAAGAACTCAAATCATCTTCAAAGAAGGTGTGGCCATTTTTTCCCATTCGGTTAAATTCTTATTCTTTATTGGATTTTGGGCATGCCAAAGCCGAGGCTGCAACCCTGGAAGACCTGAATTTGGTCTCCATCGAGTATAAAAAACATGATCCTCAGAAAATCGTGAGAAACCATTTAGCTAATTGTGGGCTAAAGAGGTTTGAACATGAGTTTTCACCCCTGGATGACATTTTCCAAGGGGTGAGGTCTTATGAGGAAGTACTAGCTTGGATCCGATCCTTAGCACCCGAAGACACAGCCTCTGTATTAAAATTTCAGGAACACAGGCGGAGTTGTCTTCCCGCTGTGTTGAGAGGAGGGAGTCTGGGAGTTTCCGAGACAGAACCAAAGGATACTGAAGGCCTTAAAGATGCAACTCCCGACTCGGAAAAAATTCAATACGAGGGGAAACAAACAAAGAAGCCCGAAGCAGAGGCATAGACTCCGAACCAGCCAAAGAAACAGAATCCAAAAGTCGAAACGAAGACCCCGGAACCGCCAAAGAAGCAGAACCCTGTTGACACCCCAGGGAAATCAATGAAACAAGTTGGGGAACCTATCACTTCTGTCACTCCCTTGCAGTCGGCGCAGGGGAATATCAAAGAAGGGTGGATATTCAATGAGGAGATGAGGCCTATAAGAGCAGAAGAACTTCCTCCGAACGAGTTCTTCTTTGATAAAAAGAGAAAAGTGGTAGTGAAAAGGGAATTCTACCAGGAGGGAGAATCGACTGCGAAGAAGTTCAAGGTTATGACCGATGGAAAAAACAAAAAGAATGAGCAATTCACCATGGAGATCACAGGAACACTAGGGGCGTATGCATCGGCGAATCAATTTTCGGTTAGATTTCTAAAAAACCAGCTCAATAGGAAAAATCGCCTGATCAGGACTCTCGAGGCTAGATTGGCCTCGGCCACAGAAAATGCTCAAGGCTAGGTAAGCACAGAGATAGAACTGGCCCGACTAGCTGATAAAAATGAGATAGAAGCACTTAAAACCAAGCTCGAGCAAGCGCATTTAGTGGTCCGAGACGGTCGAATACAGGTGGGGCAACAAAGGACTATGATTGCAGAGCTGCAGGCTCAGGTAGAGATCGTCGAAAGAAGGATGATCGACGCCGAGGGGTTTAAATCCTGAGAGATTGAGATTTGGAACAGAATCTCTTCGACACAACAGAGTTTGCTCGCCAAAGTGGGAGCGATCCGAGAGAATTGTCTGTTGATGAATCAGGTTTCCGAGAACCTGACTGTCAAAGAAAGGGATGCTGAAGTGGCTTGGGTCGCCTTCCATGGGGCGGTGATAGCCACAAACAACAGATTTTTGGCAGGTTCTCCTGGACTCGCCATCCCAGAACAGACCAAAGGTAATATTCTGTTGAAGGATTGGGAGCACAACATTACCCTGGGCAAGGAACAAGCCCAAAAGGTAACCAATTCATTAGAAGAAGCCTTCAATTCTATAGATGGCGAGCTGTTGGGTATGGACAGCGGAGGCAACGCAAAAAAATTAATGCAAATGAATGTAGAACAGATCTCGCTTGATCTGAAAGAGAAGGATGAGAGAGATTCAGCCGATATCTCTCAGATAGATAGGGTGGACATGGCCCGAGTTGACAAGCACTTGATCCAGCCCAGCGCGCAACTAAGTGCCCTCGACATCATCGATGCACAAATTGGGGATAAGCTGCAGTAGTTATCCCGAGAATGTTACTTCGTCGAGGCCAGCTGTCAAGCGAAACCTTCATGGCTCGTATCTCAACTTGTGGAAAGATGTATCGCTTGCACCGAGTCCGCGCGAAGACGAGCACCTAGCTCTAAGTGAAGACAGATTAGGGGAGATGGAGCGATTGCTCTCTCCTCTGTCATAACTGAAATCTTTGCGACTATTGAGATTCTACCTGCTTTGTAGAAATTGTATAAATATACCCCAGAGAGAAATATACCAGGCTGGACCCTCTTGAAATTTTGTAATAGAGTTTTTTCATTGAGATTTAATACAAGCAGATCCGAGATTCTCAATTCCGTCACTTCTGTATTACAAGTTTTCTTTCTTGTTCCTCATTTTTCTATTTCAATTCATATTCATAATTGATGTGCTTCGTTATACTTTAGTACTACCACTACTATAACGAATAAATTTGGGTTTTCTGTAATTTTTTATTGCCTTTCCTCTGCACCAGATATCAGCTATGTAAGACCAATTTGCAGTTTCAGAATTCTACATGTATTTTTTGTTACATCAGTTATTTTCTTAAATATTTTCTTCTTCCATTTACTTCATGAGATTTTCCCCTGGTAGGAACCTGACATTGTAAACGGCTTAATGTTTTTCTCCCATCTCGCCCCTTTTATTAAAATATAATACAGTTACGGGAACAAGCCTTAGATTTGCATACATCGTTAATACTGCAACCGTGAATTCTCTTTTATAAAACTAAACTGAGACAGCGCTCAACTTTTCTTAACAGTTCTCTTACCTGTACCGTTCCCCCATGACAGTTCCCACACCAACTCAACCTAACGTTGAACCCGGATTATTGAACCAAACGCACATTGCCTTAAACCTCTTCAACACTATCCTTAAAACAACAACTAACCGTGCCGAACTTGAACAATCATGGGCAGTCATTGAACGAGATATAACTATTCAGGAGTAGTTCGAAGCCAGACAACCCCAACGAAGAAATCTCCCTTAGACTCTTTCTCCGAAGGTTGACAATTTCCCTTCTCCTTATCCTAATCACTTTCGGATGCCTTGACACTGTACTTTTTAGCCTTAAGTACAGACTCAGGAACAACAGTTCCAATGCATCCCTTTCCCATAGAGAAAGTGACATAAAAAAATTAGGAAAATATCTTTTTAGTTTACCTGAGAGTGTAGTCGTCTCTTTGGACTGTAGTAAATAGGATCGCAGCCGAAGGAATCCTCATCGATGACATAGTCGGGTGGGTCCTCCAATAGGAGAGCTTCTTCTGAGTTCTCTACAGGTATCTTTCCTATGAAATCACGACGGAGATGTACAGTGTCTCTACACCAACTGCACCGAAAGGGGATACCCACATAGTCCAGCCGTTGGGTTAAAAAATGACCATGCCATTCAATATCAATAGCCTCTGGAAGTCCTCCATGCAAATTGATTTCAACTAAAATCCTTTCCACCTTCCTAACAGAGTTTTCCAAAGTTGAATGATCCAGAGTGATGAAATGCCCCAAAGCATCCTCAATCGCCTTCAATGCTCCTTCATTCCACATATGCAGTGGCAATCCCGGCAAGAGGACCCACAAATGTTGGAACTAGAAGTGTTTTGCTCGCGATTCGAAGGCCACCCTCCACATTTTCAGCATAAGATTGTTGCCCCCAATAACCCAGAAATTTTTCTGTAGTATAGTTGCATCTTCTGGGGATTTGCAAATAAATCCCATCCATCCTTTCGTAAGGCAAAGGAACTCAGGATCATAATTAAGGATAGAAACCCAGTTTCTTGTAATCCAATCTGACACAAGACAATCAACTAGCTAGGAGTATGAGAGCCTACCCACTAATCCACAAAGGGATAACCTGCAAGTTTCCTTAAGGCCCACGTCTAAGCCCAACACCATCCTCCTATTTCTCTTGTTCAGCTTCCACACCCTTCTCTGGACACCAATATGGTTTGAAGTTTTAAAAGAGTTCACATATCTAGCCGACGGACCACCACCTTTTACACCCAGCTTATTCGTGGGAACATGCTTTGGCTCACACTGAGGAAGTTTTGAGCCCACTTCAATAGAGGAACCAGAGATAGTATTATGTCCTGGAGAAGTCGAATGTTTCAAAGTAATACCAGGGGTAGAGTTTCGTAAATGATCGTAAATGCTTTATGCCAGGTGCAGTTTACGTGAGGTGTGTAATAAATCGCCAGGTGACTTATCTAGTGAATCGGCCTTTGTGAAAAGACCGTCCTGAAGCCAATTAACCTCGTCATTTGCACTCATTAGTGCCATGATGTCTCTGTTTATGTCAGCAACAGGTAAGGGTTCCATAAATCAAACACATGTTTATCACTAAGGGGAATTAACTAAGGTTCAATAACCCATCAACGGGAAGAGAAGGCTGATAGTAGGTCCAATAATCAAAGAGTTACAATAACACTAACCAAACCCCAAGAATTAAATAAATATACCTCCACTCAGATAGAAGAGACAAAAAACTAATGGTAAGTGGAGACAAGACTCAGTTTAGTTTCCCAAAATAGAAAACAAAAAGATCGAGATCAAAGAAAAACTGAGCAAGGTAATAACAATGTCGGTCAAGCTAAGAAGGGTGATAAGAAACGAAGATAGTGGAGATAGTATGGAAGTTAACTATACTAAGAGGGACCTCTAAAAATAAAGCAGAGGTAACACTGGAACCCCTAACAACAACACTAAAGCTCAGTCTGTGACCGAAAGGAAGTTAATAGAAAATATCTAAAGCCTATACCTCGCCTAGGAAAGTTTTCCATCCTTCTAGTTGCTTCAATCGCCATTGATGGTGCTCCTAAGCTTTCCTGCCCAGTTACTCATTCAAAGAGTGGTTTGAACTTTTTTTCTCTCCTAACTCTACTTAATTTCTCTAAATCATTTTTTTTTATATCACTACTAAAATTAATGCACTTTATTATTTATGTTATATCATAGCTAAAATCAATACAACTACTTAAATCAAACATCCTTTTATATAAAAAAAATTATACTAAACAAAATTTGTTTAATTTACCTAAAAATATGCCCATTTTATTTAACATAGATTTCACTCACCAAATTTATAAACCTTCAAAACCTTTTAAACATATAAAAACATTATCTAAAAACTTTTATTCAAGAATTCATACCTTGTCTCTCTTACTTTGCACATTGAATGAATGCTTCGAAAATTTTCTTGATAACCTACAAACCATTATGTATCACAACAACCATCCTTGGAGTTTCCATGCAAATAAACAATGGCTATTCTTATATATTAATTAGTTACTCCATCTCTTCATTGTCTTGTTCTTCCCCAAGTACATGTAGATTGGGTTTGTTCTCATACATAGTAGTCATTGTTATATTGCAATGACCATTGTGAATGTATCATTAATAATTAATATAATTAATGGAGCATAATTCAAACATTAAAGGCCAATAGAGAGGTTAGCAAGGTTAACTAGGTATTTGTATAGAATGTTTTAAATTTTTTATTATTATTTATTTTTAAATATTACATAAACATATTTAACACATTTGTTGGTTTCCATTTGTCATTGACATGTCTATGCAATTTTACTACACCATTTCCTTTTCTTTTTAATTCTAACAATATGTTCATTTCATTAACAATTAAATGTCTAATATTTCTTCCCATTTTAATTTGTTGCAAACATACATTCTTAATTTTTCAATTATATATATATATATATAACATGACAATATCTTTCTCATAAAATCATTTGGTCACATATATATATATATATATATATATATATATATATATATATATATATATATATATATATATATATATATATATATATATAAAGTGTAATGTAATTTATTTATTTTTTTGTTATTTTTATAATGTAAGTTACATGACAACATCTCCCTGTGTAGAACAATTCTCAATTCAATGAAGTTTATGATTCATTCATTTTACACTTTGATGGAGCTAAAATTTACGTATTTATTTATTTGGTCTTACATGTGACCAAATAATTTTATATTATAATATCAATTAATTTTATAATCTTATAATATCAATTAATCTTATAATCTGAGTTTCCTTTATTAATTTGGAATTTGGTTATTAGGTGGGTATGGGAACTATAGGATAGTAAATAGTATAGAAGAAGGCTAAACATTCTACAAATTTGAACTTTTTCATTTTTCTATCATCGAATTTAGCCATGCAATCTTTGCCAAATATATAATTTTGTATTGAAAAAATTGTTGTTTATATTGCAAAAATGGATTCATTAGCCTTGAATACCTCCATTGCAATTTGGATTGTGCAATGTTGACATCTGATATCTACAATACCATCAATCAAAAATTATTTTTGTTGAATTTCAAGTTAAAAGAATTGGTTTCCCTACATGTTATTTTGACTGCCAAAAAAAGAAAAAAAATCATAGAACATTTAAAATACGACAACAATGTAACTTAGTGAATAATTAAGTAGTTAACTATAATATATGTTAAAGTAAAAAGGGAGATACCATCAAACGTGACATCCCTATTATGGATGCCTATATAAACAAAGGCATTCTATGTAAAATATATGATATTTGATGATGGGATAATAATGTTTTGTATTGTACATCATTTATCTTGTTGCATTCATCTTGGTATTAGAGTTGTCTTTTGTAGTTTCCACAAGGGATATGTTCCCTTATTCTACAGGCTTGTGTAGCCATTATATTTGCAACCAATTTTTTTTTGTTGAGTGTCACACATAGCACCTCATGAAAAAAAAACAAAGTGAATAATTCTCTCTCAAAATTCTATAGATTCAATTTTTAAAGCAACAACAAAAGTTTTTCTAGGAGCATATTCAACTTATCTAGCATCAAAATCAAGTTATCAATGGATTGGATAAGGAGATAACATATTTTTATATTAATTGTTCCAAAATAGTTCCTCCATGTGGATTGCATTCATTGGCCCTTAATTCTTTAAAAAGTTATGAAGATCATCATAGCATCAAGGTTGAGTCCTTGTCCAACATTGGTGTCATTCATAGGTTGAGTCTTCATGACTCATATGATCACAGCTCCAAGGAATGCATATTCCCCAAATGTACCCTCTAACTCCAATTAACATTCGACATCAACAATAATAATGTAAATGGGATTTTCATGATCAAGACATGGTTGATGATTCAACCCACTTCTTCCTCTACAAAGAGTAAGATGACTAATATGGGAAATATCAATTATGGTAATGATGCTTCATGTTCAACGATCACAACAAATACCACCACTACAAATCCTAAGTAGTTGAAAGAGGGTATGGATGTGCTTACAAATATTCAATCTTTGAAACTCTCTATGAGCCCAACTTCTCGATCCACCACCTCACTAGCCATTGTTCAAACCACAACTCATAATAGTACCCTTGACATCTCTTTGTTTGATAGCAAGAAGCATCATATCCTATAGAATCCAACTACTTTAGAACCCACTGTAAGAAAACCCATTGACACATTTGGAAAATGGACTTTAATATATCATGGAGTAACCATGCATAGGTGGATAGGGCATTATCAACCTCATTTATGGGATAACAATTGCAAAAGAGAAGGGAAGACATGCAAGGACGGGGAAGTGCATCTTAGTGGATATTCAAAGGTTGAGAAAGAAACAAATGGCCCCCAAAATGATGATAGAAAGTTTAGAGAGGATGAACACATAAAATATTACTAAGCCAAGCTCATGAAGTGATATCAAAGTAAATATTCAAAAGATGCTCCCTTTAAGCATCATGTTGGGCAGAAAGAAACACAAGTAGAATCACTTGAAGAAGACAATCTTGGATTTGGTTATCATTGTTAGCACCTAAAAAAAACTATTATTTCAAGGAACAAACAATATTCTTCCTTTTGATAATGGATTCATTTTCAGCAATGCACACCAACTTAGTGTTTCTAGAAAACCCTTATTGCATAAATAGTTTAATTATGGAAATGATATTGTGCATATGAATTTTGGCACAATACATTATCTGAAAGATTAAATTTTGGTCAGATATGTCAGCCAACAAAAAATAAAAAGGTGTGATACATCATCAAGAAAGAAAATAATTCTCATCGATAAAGAGAGTCTCGATGGAGAAAAAAATATTATTGGAGTGATGTATTGGAAAAGAAATAAAATATCAGTGTGATAAGAGAAGAGAAAGAGAGAGAAGAAAAGAAGAGAGGAGGAAATAAAAGGAGAAAGATAGATGAAGGTAAAAACAAATGGAGCTAAAAACTTGTTTTGGCCATAAAAAGAGAATTTCAATTCAAAATCAGATAAAAAATAAAGGGTATTTCTACAGTGTGGAAGGATACAAAAGTGTCAGTGAGGGCCACTGCCAATTTTGCTTCAATTTTCTGAAAAATACAAATTAGTGGTTTTTGAAGATCGAGGTGGTGCTTACTGACCGAGACCTAGATGAGGATGAATTTTTATATTGAGCCCAAAAAAATTAGGCATGAAAATATCCAGTTGGGCTTCTAGAAAAAGTAAAAAGGGTTTTGAGTGGGGATGCCAAAACGGGGCCAAATCCACTATTTTGGGCCCCTTTTGGGGGATTTTTTAGATCTTCGGAGGAAGAAAATAGACCCCAGATCACAAAATGAGAAAAAATTATTTACTCAACATTTAACCTCCTCATCAATCCAGACAACTTTTCCTTCGAGAATTTTTTCCAAATCGGCTCAATTTGAGAGATAGTAGTTTTCGTTAAAAATTCCAAGTACGGAGAAAATGCAAAAGGGACAAAGTTGGAAAATTCAAATTGATGCAGAAGTTGGATGGAACATCAAATTCTGAATCTAAGAGTTTCTATGTATTCACAATCAAGAAATATCAGTGTATGATGTGCAAGTTTTACTGGTTCTCGCTAGATTTTTTCTTGGTTCTCACTATAGCTTCTTCTATACGTGGCAAAAGTTGGACTCGGAGCTAAATTGTGTTAATGAACAAGGGCACAATTGAGTAGAATTCCAAATTCATAAAGCCATAACGTTTAGCTCAGAAACCCTAATGAGACATAAGTATAGTCATTAGAAAGATAATTTAGAAGATAATATATTTGAAAGCTCGAAATTTGAATTAGTGTATTAGTGTTCTTCATAAATTGGAGCAAAGAAGGACCTGTAGATTAATTATTTATAATTTTACAATACGCAAAATTCTAACAAGTAATTTTTGCATGCACATTTTTGTCATATTAGAGGCACATGCAAAATATAATTGGTTCCTATGTGAGGAATAGAAATATAGAGGATGCCCAAGGATCTTATATAAATGAGGATAAGATCCAATGTTTACATATCGACCTAGGAAATGCATAGACCAAGTCCAATGGACATAGAAGCGGGGTGGAACTTGTGGAGTTGGTCGAGACTATGAGAAGCTTTCAAAAGAAGTGCATATATATATATATATATATATATATATATATATATAGAGTAGAAAATGAAAAGTTGATATGAGCTCAAGAGGATCATAATCAAATTAATACTTAGATTCTACAAATTCTAAATATTTTTCAAACATAAATGAATAAGGATTCTAGTGAAAAACAAGAAACCAGTGCAAGATATGAAACAACATCCAGATGTCATGATAGGAGGGATAACCATAGGGGATCTAGGAACTCACGGAGTGTTATTAGACAATATCATTCACTAGGACACTCAAACAAAAGAGCATGTACACATTCATAATTAAAGAGCATCCCAAGTGTGTCCCTTGTCAGACATCATCGGAGGAGGCCTAAGTCAGATATTTTGCAAGGAGAGATCAAGAAGCTCAAGCAACCACCATTTAATGGAGAGCATAGAAAGGCTAAATATTATTAAGCCTGGTTATTGGGCATGAGAAAATATTTCCAATTGCATAATTACTCATCAAACCTGGAGGAAAGGATTTCCATATATCATCTCCAAGGGAAGGCTTCCATGTGGTGGTATTATCTAAATCATGTCAAGCATATTGATGAGAAATAATTTCCAGAAATCATTTTAAAAAATACTTCCACCAATAGTGCTACTTGTCATAGCATTACTATCACAAGAAGATGCAAGAATTATTTGAGCTCAAGCTAGGAAACATGACTATGGAGAAGTATGAGAGGAAATTCTTGGATATTCCGAGGTAAATGGACTTTGTTAAGAACAAGAAGGTGAAAATACAATGGTTCTTGAGTGGATTTCCATCATTTTACAAATATAAAATCCAATTTGATGAGCCTAAGACTTTGGAAAAAACCATGAGGAAGGTTAAGTACTTGTATGAGCAGAACAAGGGGAGGCCAGTTTTTCAAAAAGTATGGGATGATAAGAAGAGAGGCAATATGGATCAGAGAAAGAAGGGATTCAAGCTACCCTTCATTAGAAACAACTCTCAAGCATAGAAACAAGGAAATCCATCACAAGTTGAAGATAAAATGATAAATTCCTTGGGGAGGAGGCCAAAACAACAACCCATAAAGTGTTGGGGATGTGAAGGAGACCAATTATATAAATATTCTAGTCATAAAGGAGATACGATGAGGAATGTACATAACATCAAGGAAGCTAATATGGTGGAGGATATGGGAAGGAGGATGCAAAAGGTTTATGTAGCCTTAGATAACGGACAAGAAAACTACCAATCCCATGAAATTGAGGTACAAAGTAAGATTTATAATCACCCCATAGCTATTTTGATTGATTTTGGAGCTAGTCATATGTCTATAGATCCAAATATAGTTGAAATGTTTAAATTGAAAAGATGTAAGAGTGAAAAGTCTTGGTTGGTTCAACGAGCCACTAGAACCAAGAGGAAAATCATTGAACTTGTCAAGGATTTCCTAGTGAACATGAATGGAGTCATCACTAAGGAAAAGTTGTGAACGTCATATGATTTGGGTCCTATGATTTCTTAATTTGTATGGATTTTCTAGACAAGCATCGTGTTGTCCTATATTGCTACAACAAGGCTTTCACATGCCTTGATAAGGAAGGGAATATAAGGACGGTGCAAGGTATTCCAAGACCTATATCTATCAAAGATATTTCAACATTGCAACTAAGAAGAAGTTTTAGGAAAGGGTGTCAGATACATGTAGCCCATATGGAAGAGCCAACAAAGGATAAGGAGCCAAGTCTCAAAGATTATCCAATATTGAAAGAATATGAAGATGTGTTTGGGAAATTGTCAGGATTTCCACCAAAGAAAGACATTTAATTCTCTATTGACTTAATTCCTGGAACTTCCCTAGTGTTCAAAAATCCCTACATAATTAGCACACCAGAGTTGAAAGAGTTGCAAATGCAGCTAGAAGAGTTTTTGTATAAGGGGTAAATATGCCCAAGTGTCTCACCTTGGGGTGCCCCAGTGCTCTATGTAAAGAAAAAAGATGAAACTCTGAGGTTGTGTATTGACTTCAGATAGCTGAATAATTTTACGGTGAAGAGTAGGTACCCTTTATTGTGGATCGATGACAATTTTTATCAACTAAAAGGAGATAGGATATTTTTTAATTTTGACTTGAGGTAAAGTTACCATTAGGTGAGAATCAAAGAAGAGGATAGTAACAAGATATCCTTCCAAGGAAGGTATTCCCATTATGGTTTGTGGTGGTGCCATTTGGCCTAACAAATGCACTAACTAATTTAATGTGTCTAATGAATGAAGTGTCCAGAGATTACCTCGACAATTTTTTTATTGTCTTCTTGGATGATATTCTTATCTACTCCAAGACATAGGAGGAGCATGAAAAACATTTGAGGATGGTGCTATAGGTGTTGAGAGAGCGCCAATTGTATTCCAAGTTAAGCAAGTGCACTTTATATAAAACGAAAATCTATTATTTAGGCCACATTGCCTCAGAGGAGGGTATAGTGATGGACCCAGATAAAATTGAGGAAATAAAAGGGTGGCATAGACAAAATAATGTTTCAAAAGTGAGATCATTTATGGGACTAGCTGGATACTATAGGAGATTCATTGAAAGTTTCTTCAAGATTGCGCATTCAATCACTTCATCGCAAACGATGGGAATAAAGTTTGAATGGACTATCAAGTGTGAGGAGTGTTTCTAGGACTTGAAGGAATTATTAACCAGTGCACCTATTTTAAAGGTTGAATATTCAAATGAACATTGTTTTGCATCCACAAATGCATGCAAGGAAGGGCTTGGTGGATTCCTTACTGAAAATGGGCATGTAATATGTTATGAGTCAAGGAAGCTTAAAGAGCATGAAATAAATTATGCTACCCATTACTTAGAGTTGGAAACCATAGTTCATGCATTAAAAATGTGGAGGCATTATATCATGAACAAAAAATTTGAACTAAGCATAGATCATAGTGGTTTGAAATACTTGTTTGAGCAGCCAACACTAAATTCCAGACAAACTACATGACTATAATTTCTCAATGAATATGACTTCGACATCAATCACATCATGAGAAAAGAGACTAAAGTGGCCAATGCATTCGACAAAAGGGTGCATGAAATGCATGCTACAACCATTAGCATGTATTATTAAAAATAAGAATTTTGGAAGTTGTAGCATCATATTAACATTATGCATAAGTTACAAAAGACTTACAACATGGAAATATATCGCTAAAATTTAAAGACTACAAGATAGAAGATGGTGGAATTCTCTTATTTAGGGACAAATTTTATGTTCCTAATACTTGGGAATGAGAAATATAGTGCTAAAAGAGATGCACAATGTATCATATGCTAGCCATCTAGGGTACTACAAGACAATTGTAGGAGTAAGAGGCCAGTATTTCTAGATTGGAATGAAGAAAGATGTGGCTGATTACATAGATATGTGCATGGAATGTTAGAAGGTGAAGACTAAACATAAACATCCATCAGAATTGTTACAACCATTTCTCATTCATGAATGGAAATGGGAGATAGTTACGATAGATTTAATCACCAAGCTACCAATAATGGAAAGGAAACATGAATTTGTCATGGTAGTGATGGACAAGCTTACAAAGGATGCACATTTTATTTCGGTGAAAATGACTCACATGTAGCCAATATTGCAAAGATTTATATGAAGGAAATTGCCAGGATGCATGGTGTGCCTAAGGAAATAGTGTAAGACAAAGATCCCAAGTTCACTTCCAATTTTTGGAAGGGGTTGTTTAATGGATGTGGGACTTATTTGAATTTCAATATAGCATATCACTGAAATTTATATGGATAGACAAAGAGGATCAACCATATAATTGAAGATCTATTGATAATGTATGTAATAGAAAAGCCTTCCAGGCGGGATATTATCTTCATTTGGTTGAATTTGCTTACAACAATGGTTATTGGGAAATTGAATATGAGTGCATTTGAAGCCTTGTATGGTAAAAAATGAAACATGTCAATGAGTTGGGATAACCTAGCAGACCGAGTTGTTATTGGTCCAAAATTGCTAGAGAAATGGAAAAGTGTTGGAGAAATTTCTATTTTCGACACACTAGTTCAGTGGGAGTTAACTAACTAGTTCTATTTTAGACTTTTTATTTTTACCATCACTATTATGCATGCATGCATTCCTAAGGAAAGCTAACTGCTTGATTGATTTTCTTAATTATGGAATGTTTTTCCCTATATATGAGTGTATTCCACTCATTCATTGTATCATATTGATCATGATCTATGTATCAATCATCATCTCATTGGAGTAGTGTGAATATATTTTCTCATTCTTCCATATTGAATCTCTCTTCCTTTCTTGATAAGATTTGTTTGTACTTTCTTTAGCTAGATCTCCTGTGCAGGTTTCCATGAAACACTGACATGGTATCAGAGCTATGTTGCTTGGAGCAAGCCATACAAGCCAAAGAAAAAGGAAAATCGGGGTTTCGGCGAGCTAAATCCGTGGTCATACCTTTCAGAAGTTATTCCTCCCAAAATATTACATCTTGGAGGAAATGGCCCATGTTGAAAGTAAATAGACCCATTTTGGAAGTGGGTTTTCAACCTTTTGGTGAGAATTTTCACCGTTTGCTCAAAAAGTAAGCAGCAAGATAGCCTCCTAAAACTGATATGAATCTGTGGCCATACCTTTCTACAGTGATTGCTCCCAAAAATATTAAGTTTTTGAGGAAGCGACCTGAATGAGAAGTAAATCGACCCATTTTTCAAGTGGGTTTTCAACCGTTTGGAAAGATTCCTCACCGTTTGATCAGAGAGTAAGTTGTAAGATCATCTCCTAAAACTGATACGATGTCATGATTTCTTAATTTTTCACTTGCATATTGAGAGTAAATTTTTAGGGGTTCTTAGAAAGAGTGGAAGAGATGGATAGGACAACTATTATATAGTCAAACTTGGTGGTAATCCTCACACCATACAATTATTTTGATTGGAATCCCAAGGTAGAATTCCAACTCAAAAGGAAAGGACTGTATAATTTGACGATGGCGACAGAAAAAAAACATACATCAGCATTTGAGCAGATGAGATGGGTGAACCGTAAGGATGAGGCCACAAGACTACTTCTTGAGTTAATATCCACTGATTTATGGTTTCATGTTGTTGCATGCAAGACTCCAAACAAGATCTGGACCACCTTGGAAGGACTCTTTGGAAATTAGGATGAGATGTGAGGTCATATGCTTGAGGTAGAGTGGAATACCTTAGACCCTAAAAGTTTTGATAATATACAAGATTTTTTTACTAAATTTAAATCTTTGTTATTGAGCCTGGGTGAATGTGGTATTGATAAGTCTACACAAGAGAAATAAATTATTCTAATAATCTTGGCCAAGCTAGGACCAGAATACGTTGTATATGTCTCCAATTTCCATTCTATCAGATGTCTTTTTGAAACAAATTGGAAAATGCCTACGTTGGGTCAGTTCATTGAGTCTCTTACACAAGAGCAGACAAAATTCATACAGATGGGCCTCAAGAAAGATCCCAAAGCACATGCACTCACCATGCATGATGGAAAATGGTCATCCAAACAGAACGAGAAGGAGGGATATTCCAAACCCTTTAATGATTCCTCAAGTTCCAAAGACTCTTCATATTCCAAGAAGAAGAAGAAGGGAAAGCAGTGCACTTACTGCAATAAACCAAACCATGAAGAATCCACATGCATGAAGAAATAGATCGATCTTATGGCACAGACACTTCAGCAGAACAACCTTGGAAACTTCATTCCAGAGGGAGTCAAGAAGCAAAAGGAAGAAGATCATGTTCCTAAGAAAGGTAATCATCATGCTCTGGTTGCAATTAATTCCTCATCTTATTCATGGATTATAGATTCCAGTGCATCCCATCATATGGCAGCGAAAGAGGAAGTTTTTACTTCTTTTTGTTCATGCTATGGACCTCCTATTCTCATGGGGGATGATACTCCAATAGCAGTAGCAGGAGAAGAGAGAGTGGAACTCCACAATGGCAGTTTTGAGAATGTTTTACATGTTCCAAATCTTTCTATGAATCTACTCTTAGTTTATCAGATCACTCAGAAAGGTAAAAAGGTTGAATTTACATCAGATTCAGTTTCAGTAATTGACATGCATGACAATTCCATCATTTCAATTGGTGAGGTGGATCACAAGTCAAGGTTGTATAAATTCACTAAGTTTTCTGACAATGACTCCTCTATTCTACTTACACATAAGGAGATTACTTTGCATGCACCTCCAATGCAATATGCATATACTCTTGTTCTTCCATCAGTTTCAGACATTAGAGATGATTCCATACACTTAGATTTTATACATGTAAATAAGCAGGTATTACATCCAGATAAGAAGCCAACGCCAAAGCTTCAGCATATGCCCAAGAAGGCACAAACCACACTTCAGGCAGCAGGAAACCTTGAAGGGAATCCATTGGATTCGAGGATGACTCGATCTCAGCATGAGGATTCTTCTCATGTGTTTTCAGATTCAAAACCTGTGATGCCCATGCATTGCTATATGGTTCAATTTATTGATCCAAAAAACTACAATAGGGTTGCAGGAAATCCATTATGGCAAGCAACAATGCAGAAGGAGTATGACTCACTCCTACAGAACCATACTTGGAATCCTGTTCCACGTCCACTAGAAAGGAATATTTTCAGGTGAAGATGGGTCCATAGGATCAAGAGTTACAAGGCTCAACAGGTTGTCAAATGACTTCATCAGATCCATAAATATTTCTACATCTTCACAAAGACTTTCAGTGAGCAGAAGTTTCAGACTTTGCGGGATCGTCTTTCAGTGAAGAACACAGTTTCCTAGCAACTGTCATTTTCTTCTTTCGATACATTATCTTTTGAGGGGGGGGTTTGTTCCCACATGGTTTTCCCTCTTTCCTCACTTTTAGTCAGTTTTCATTAGTTGCATTGTACATGAGTACCTAAAATGGCCTAGTAGTCGGGACTCATTGTTTACTCCATAGTGATGTTCAGGGGGGTGTTGGAGAAATTTCTATTTTCGACACACTAGTTCATTGGGGGTTAACTGACTAGTTCTATTTTAGACTTTCTACTTTTACCATTACTATTATGCATGCATGCATTCCTAAGGAAAGCTAACTGCTTGATTGTTTTTCTTAATTATGAAATGTTTTTCCCTACATATGATTATATTCCACTCATTCATTGTATCATATTGATCATGATCTATGTATCAATCATCATCTCATTGGAGTAGTGTGAATATATTTTTTCATTCTTCCATATTGAATCTCTCTTCCTTTCTTGATAAGCTTTGTTTGTACTTTCTTTAGCTAGATCTCCTATGCAGGTTTCCATGAAACACTGACAAAAAGCAGATGGTAAAAATAGGGAAATTTTTAAAGGTTTCATAGGATAGGAAAAAGAGGTACGCCAACAAAGGAAAAATAAACAAGGAATTCAAGGTGGGTGAGCATGTGTTTTTAAAATTAAAGGCTAAAAGGAACTTGCTAAGATTGGGAATTTTCCCAAAGTTGGCAGTGAGATACTATGGCTATTTTGAAATTCTAAGAGGATAGACCTAGTTTCATACATGTTTGCATTGCATGCATGCATGAGAATTAATAATGTGTTTCATGTGCCTTTACTAAAAAAATGTGTGCATGATCCTAACCATGTGATTGATTGGACCATGATCCAAGTGGAACACAAAGGAGACTTTCAGGTGGAATCGATGTGCATCATGTTCCAAAAATTCAAAGTGCTCAAAAACAAATTCATTGGCCTGGTAAAGGTCCATTCGACATGTTATAGTCCTTAATATGCCACATGGGATCACGAGGAGCCCATGTGAAAGGAATGTCAACCCCCTAGCCTAGTGGTAACTAAGCAGCTGATGTCTCAAGGCCCGCAAGTAGCAAACATGGAGTGTCGATATACATATGATCAATTGATCCCATATTGAGTAGATAAAGATCCTCCTCTCCAAAATACATTACCATTCATCGCCAATGGCATAGCAGTGTCTACCACACCAGCATGGTCTAGAAAGGACAACAGATCTTTCTTCATGAGGTAACAAGTTTAGTCTCATGGTAAGTGTCACTTTAATAATTGAATCATTTGAGCATGTCGCAAAGGGTTCTTTCTTGATTATGGAACGCTTTCCTAGAAATTATACCTTTTGCCTTATTTCACCTTGGTGGTTGACATGTTTTCCTAGTAAGTGGGTCACCCTAAAAAAAAAGGTTGCTACTGGGGCTCTCCTCGAAAGTTCATCGTACCATTCTCGCTCATATTTACCTCTTTTCACACTTCTTCCCTATGTTTCCTCATCTTTTGGGTATTTGGGTTCATTGACCCTAAGAAGGGTGTGTACCTCATTTCATGGGAAGAAGGGGTTGAGGGCCCAGAGGTGTTGTAGCTATCACTTAAAATTCAAAATCCATAACCTATCCTTCTAAATGCTCGCCCTATGGTCATGAGAGAAATGAAATGCTTCTCCATAAAAATGAAGGACCTTTAAAAGAAAAATGAATAAAAATGTCGTGCTTGATGGGGGAATGCATGTGGTACTCAATGTGTTCTAACTTCAAGTGGCATTTTCATGCTCATTTTCTTTCCTTGCACATAGCTCTCAATGTTCAAACCACAAAAAATGAAAGGAAAATAAAGGTCTTGGAAAAATGTTTCATTGCAAACGAAGGGATGCAACACGCCCTCCACAAAGGCACCCATAAATGAGACAATATGATCCCTTGATATGTCAGGAACCCCATGCCCAAAGGTCATACCCCCATCCACCTCATATTCACTACATAGACTAGAGAGGGTCTTCTTGGGAAACATTCCTTGAATTGGGTATTGTCCTACCCAATAGGGCACCATGAAAACCATCCCATACCTAAATTTGGAAAATTTTATAAGGTATTTGAGAATTTGTTTAGTTTGAAAAGTGGGTATTTAATGCACATGTTTGGGTGGTTTTTTTATTAAATGTGGATTACTTGGCGTGATACATGTGAATTTTGGACCCTTGGAGGGTGTATTTTCATTTCTTTGCAGTACCTTTCCCAGTGGAAGACATTCATGGAGGGACTATGATCCAAATTGGATCTTGGAAAATATTTGTAAATGTTGTAAATATACATGGTTTTCTTTATTTTTTTTTTTTTTTTTTTTTGGCATAGTGGGAAGGTGAGATGAATAGCTGTGATTGTTGTCCTTCCAAGAGAATCCCATTAAAATTAATGAGAGAAGTAATGAAGAAGGAAAGGAAGGGAGATGCAAGGAGAAAGAGAGAAGGACAACAACAAAAATTGGATCTCAAAGAGGGTTTCTTGTTCAAAGTTGAGTGAACGAAGGAGTTAATGTGCATGTTAGTTATGAGAAAGGGTGTCTCTGATCCTTGGCCTCTACAATTTTTTATTTTTAGTGAGTAACAATACATAGAGACTATGTATATCTCACCCCATTGTGATTATCTCCTCAGCATAATAAAATTTTCATTTAAATTTTGAATCTATGAGTTATTGCAATCTATGCTTTGGGAATTTGGTTTTGAGTTACAACAATGTATGCATACTCAGTTGAAGTGTATTTTTAAGTCTACATCACTCGTTCAAAGTGTTCTCCCATTTCCTAGGCGATTTTAAACTTGTCTGGGAGAATTTACAAATACATGGGAGAATTTATACTTACCTGGGAAAATTTACAGACCCCTGGGTGTTTTATTTACTGTCTAGGAGAACTTATACATACCTGGGAAAATTCAAAGACCCTAGTCGTTTTTCTTCATTGTTGAAGATCTAAAATCGTCCCTTGTATTTTTTTATTTGTTTTGGGCAATCAAAATCTCCCTTAGATGTTTTTTTAGTTATTGGGGTCACCAAATTTCCCTACAAACTTTTTCCTTTGTTGTTGAAAATCAAATCTTCCCTCTAGATATTTTTTTCAACTGTTGGTTGATCCATTCTAACTAGGTTACTCTTGAAGTAGATTTTCCTTCATTTAGTCAATCGGGATTTCATTTGGTCGAACCGAACATCAAAAAAATCGCTTGGGATTTCATTTGGTTGACCTAACCATATAAGCATTCGATTGGTTGACATCCCTTGGTCAAATTGAATTGGGAAATTCTGACTTGGGTAAATTTGACTTGGGAAATTTTGACCTGGGTAAATTCGACTTAGGAAAATTCGACTTGGGTAAATTCGACTTGGGAAAAGATGACTTGGGTAATTTCAACTTGGGAAAATTAGACTTGGTCAACTTGCATTACCTTTGACTCGACTTGCCGCATCTTTCCAACTCGTTTGTTTCTAACTCAACTTGTGGCTTGATTGGTCTAGAATTTCCCATAATCCAAATAGCTAAGGTTATAATTGTTTTATTCCATAGAAGTATCTATGATATTGACATAGACAGTCCATAGGCCTACCATTTACCGATCAGATGGTATCAGAGTAGGTTCCAAAGGCCTGGAGATCACCTGCATGGTAAACACCCATAGATAGTACCAAAACAGTGGACAAGCATTGCTACCAGGCGTACATATAAGTAGAGATCCATCAATATCAAGGAATAATCATGAAGAATATGATAGGGAAGACCCAGAGATCATATTGGCTCGGCTGGAGAAAAGCATTACTACATTGACAGAGTTGGTGACACAATTGCTTGTAATGAAGGGTAAGGAATCACACTCAACAGAGACTGAGCAGGAAGAACACAATTCTGGTCCAAAAATTTTCAAAGGAGAGACACTTGGAAACTCAGGTAATGACAACAACATTTATTCATCTTCTAGTGTTCCTTTCAAATTTGAAGTGAATCTAGAAATACCCATGTTTAATGGACAAACTAATCTTGAAGCCTTGGATAGTTGGTTGAAACAATTGAAATTTTACTTTGGTCTTTATCAAATCAAAGAAACACAACATATCCCCTTTTCCCATTTGAATATGATCATACATGATCCATTATGGTGAAAGAGTTATGTGAATGCACTGAGGATAGGAAAGAAGCCCATGGTGATGAAATGGGAAGAATTCAATGCATTAAAACAACTCACAATTATATCCCATAGGCTACGAAGAGGAAAAACTCATGAAGTGGTAGTATCTTCAGCAATAATACAGACAAGGAGTGCAAGAGTACACTTTTGAGTTCAAGAGGTAGGCCATCAGGTTGGGTATCTCTTTGAAAGAGCCCAGGGTGGTGATGAAGTACCTTGGAGGAATTTTTATCCATATCCAAAGACAGTTGCAGCTTCATGGTGTGAAAAGCATAGATGAGGAGAGTAAGAAGGCTCTCTACATTGAGTTGGACTCCAGGAAAAGACAACAACACATGGGCCAAGAAGAAACCAACAAAAAAAGAGACAAGAAGATAACATCCATAGCCGAGAAAAGGAGGGATCCTAATAGGCATTGCAGACATCGTTATGTATATGGAAACATAGAAGATAAGTGTTGGAAAATTCATCCGGAATTGCATCCAAAGTGGCTAAAGTCCAAGAGGAAAACAAAGGAAGATGTTCTGAAAAAACAAGAAGCAGTAGAGAGCACCTCTGATATGGACAAAGTTGCAATTTGCACCACATTGCAGCAACCAAAGGTCAATGGAGATAAACACGAGTTATTCAAAATCAAAGTTCAAGTGAAGAACCAGAAGGTAAATGCCTTGTTCAACAATGGTTCTCAATGTAATCTAGTTTTTGAAACATTAGTTGATGAGATTGGTCTAGAAACCTATGATCTAGTGTAGCCAAGTTCACTAGTATGGTTGCAAGGGAAAATTGTTATGAGAATCACTCGAATATGTAAAATCAAGTTTTCCATTAGTTCCAGCTATGTTGATGAGGTAGAATGTTAAGTTGCACCATTAGACACATGTGGAGTGTTGTTGTGTAGCCCCTGCTTGTGGGATAGGTATGCTACCTTCCACGGGAGAGAAAACAAGTACCTCTTGGTCAAGGGTGTTGTTGGGAAAAATACCCTACGGACTAGCAAACTAGGGTCAGACTTGCATGCATATTTTGACCGTAAATGAATTATTTTTTAACCTACCACCCAAAAATTAAACCCCTCTTTCACAATACATGCATGGAAAGGAACTACTAACCTTGTTACTGATGTTTGGTATAGATCCTTCGTTGCACTTTTGTCTGCTTCCTGGCGCTGCTCCTTTCAAAGATAACCTGCAATCAAAACAAAGAACAATGCATGCATGCTACTTTTCTACTTAAGGGTTAGAGATTAAGCATAAATTAACCAAATCATAGATAACTCATGCATTGGGATGGGAAAAGTATTCTTTTATTATTTGAAAAATGAATCAACTTACAATCAAAGTCGAGATCGGCCACTACTTCTTGATCCTGATCCTGGGCTCCTCCTCTTCTGTCCTCCAACTTCTTTGCGTTAATTCTCCTTTGGCTTGAGGAAAGGATAAAGGGTTGGGACAATGGATTCGTCAAATGGGCAGAGTTTCTTCGCTATATTTTTCCTCCTCCAAATAGTACCCCTACCCCTTCTTTTATAGGCTAGAAGGAGCTAGGGTTTTGGACGAACTCTCGGCCATGCATGGCCAGGAGTTTCAGTTAACTGACCCATAGCTTTTTGTTCCATCGGCAACTTTCCTTTTTTTGTGCTTTGTTAGGTACATGCGGGCTGTAGTGGGCCTGCCAGCGTGCACACGCGTGCAGTAATGGGTTAGGGCACGTGGGCCTTGACACAAGAGGATTTTCAAAGAGGTTTTTCAACAGATGTTTTGTCAATGATGGGATATGAGTTGGCCTGATGCCAGGGAAGCATGTGTGGTGCAATTTAGGGTTATAACAGATGCCCCCTAATGTGTGAGGGAAGAAGAGCATCGGATGGCCGAAATACATTACAAATCTTTTACCAATCTT
>ML793437.1:186416-206567 GCA_009831015.1 Picea engelmannii | reverse complement strand
ATTTACATGTTTATGTCCATGATCTTTTTTATATGTGGGCAAGATGCCAATCTAAAATGTGATTAGCTAGAGTATCTGTAATTTGGTTTAATCTCCTAGGAACATGAAAATATGTAATATAATCAAAGTTGCGTTCTAAGAGACATACCCTAAGGAATCGTCGGTGTAAAGTTGGATCATGAACCTAGTATATTATGTTTAGCTGCGACACAACCAGTTGAGCGTCTAGATAGAACCGGAGATGAGAAATACCCAATGACAATGCGTCACGAAGTAATTCAATAACTGCTCTATATTTGGAAACATTATTTGTGATGTCACCTAAGCATATACCTTCGGGAGATAACAACTGACCATGTGGCGTAAAGATTACCCAAGCTGCGGAGGCAAGCCTCTGCGTGTGTTGACTAGCACCGTCCGCATACCCAACGAACACCTTGGACTCACTTGACATCTGCCATATTGACGAAAGATAACATCAATGACACGTCCATAACACTTTTAAAAGAAACGTAAAAAAGTAATACTACAAAGACTATACATATGTTACAAAAAGTTACCCACAACGACCTATCTATGAGTAATACTTCTTGAGGTAGAGCCCATTTCTAGGCTCCGCCAAAGCATTCCCTTCAAAATCGACCAAACGATAAGCGCCCTTTTTTAAAACCTCTTTATAATGAAGGGTCTGAACCACATGGGTTTAAACTTTCCTGCCCCCAGGGGGTCCTTGTCTTGGTCGTAGACCAGGACAAGGTCACCTTCAGAGAAAATCCGAGGATGAACAGACCTATCATATTGACACTTGACCTTATGTTTATGAGCCTCGTTGGCCAGGGCCACATCGCGACGCTGCTCATCAAGTTGCTCAAGGTGTACTAACCACTCTTCAAGTGGAGAAGTATCTGGCAATAACTGTACTACCAATTTCAGAGATGGGATTTCACATTCGATGGGCAAGACTGCCTCCAGCCCGTAAACGAGTTGGAAAGGTGAGAAATCAGTTGCAGTCTTAACTGATGTTCAGTAAGCCCATAATGCCGAGTATAACATCAAATGCCAGTTTGACTTGGCTGAGTTGATAGTTCTCTATAGAATCGTCTTAAGAGTTTTGTTTACAGCTTCCACCTGCCCATTGGCTTGGGGGTAGTAAGGTGATGAATGTTCCTGCCGTAACCCAAGCTTTGATGTTAATTCGGACATCATTTGGTTCTAAAAGTGACTGCCATGGTCAGTGACAATCTCTCTTGGGACGCCGAACTGTGCTATAATCCGGTTGAATAAGAAGAGAGTTGCAGTCTCTCCATCATCTTTAAACGTTGGCATAGCTTCGACCCACTTAGTGAAGTAGTCAACAGCTACGATGATATAGCGGTGTCCCCTTGCTGACGGGGGGTTGCATGTAGTGTAATCAATCCCCCACTTAGTGAAGGGACCAACTGTGATGACAGGAAACATAGGAGTGGGATGTGCCCTCATCTTCCGTGAGAAGACTTGGCACGGATGGCACTTCTTGACCGATTCGATACAATCTTTGATAAGTGCCGGCCAAAAGTAACATGCTCGTAAAATCTTTTGGGTTGTTGCCAACCCAGATAAGTGACCGCCACAAGCTCCTGTATGACAATCGTTGAGCACTATGATGGCCTCCTCATGAGTGAGACATCGACGCAAGATGCAGTCTACACCTTTCTGATACAACGTATCATCGAGTATGAGATAATTCTTAGCCTGATGGCGTATCCGCCAACGCTCGTCACGAGAAGCAGAGGTGGGGCACTTCAAAGTCTGGAGATAGATCAGGATATCTTTGTACCAGGGGTCTGAAGATTTAATCAAAAACATATCCCTCTGGATAGGCGATTCCTCAGGCACAACATCACCTGACTCAACCGAAAGCTCCGAAATAAGTTCTGCGAAGACCAATGACTTCTTGGACTTTGCTGAAACGAAGTCTAAGTCAAATTCTTGGAGGATGACCATCCATCTACTGATTTTTCTGCCTATAAATCATCGTGTCAACATGTACTGTAATGGATTCACGACAGCAACAACGGTGGTCTTGCGAAACAGAACATAGTGACAGAACCGTTGAATAGCATGAACCACTGCCAACACAAGTCTTTCAAGATGGGAATAATTAAGTTCCGGTCCTACGAGGCCTCGGATCAGGTAATAGATCACGTATTCTGAGAACGAATCATCTTCCTGAACTAAAACCATGCCTATGGTTGACTCTGCGGCAGCCAGATATAATAAGAAATCTTTTTTATAATTAGGTGGTCGTAGTAGAGGTGCGGTTGTGAGGGCATGTTTTAATGTGTCGAAAGAGCGTTGAGCGGCTTCGTCCCAGAGAAAAGGAACGTCTTTCTTTAGCAAACGCATAAATCCCTTGGTGATTTTGGCATAGTTGGCGATGAAGCGTCGTAAGAAGTTCGCCTTGCCTTGAAGACTTTGAAGTTGTAAGATTGTGTGTGGGGGGGCCAACTGGATTATTGCCTCCACCTTAAGAGGATCGACCATGATCCCTGTTGTTGATACAATGAAACCTAACAAACGTCCCGACGTGACGCAAAAGATGCACTTGTTGTGATTCAAGCGAATCCTGAAGTAGTGACAGCGTTCGAAGATTAGTCTGAGGTGCATAGGAGGATCCTTTCGCTTTCAAGAGCATGATGCTAAATCATCTAGATAGGCCTCTACTATATGTTTGAGGTCGTGAAACGCAAAAGACATGGCCTGCTGGAAAGTGGCTCTAGCATTTTTTAGGCCAAAAGGCATCTTACGATAGGCGAACGTACCCCACGGAAAAATGAATGTCGTTTTGTGTTGGTCTTCAGATTTGATTTGGATTTGATTATATCCCGAAAAACCATCCATGAACGAAAAGGCTTCACAACTGGCACATTCATCAATGATCTAGTCAATGAACGGGGTTGGAAAATTATCTTTTGGACATGCCTTGTTCAAATCATGAAAATCGGTACATACACAAATCGTGCCTTGTTTTTTATTGACTGGCACGGGGTTTGACACCCATTGAGTCAAATGAATAGGATAAATGAAACCTGCCTTGAGCAATTTCTCAACCTCAATCTTGATGGTTGTTGCTTTCTTAGGATTGACTGGATGAATTTTTTTTCGAACAAGCTTGGCATCAGGATACATCGTGATTTCATGTTCAACTATTTTCGGATCGATACCTGGCATTTCCTCATAAGACCAGGAAAAAACGTCACGGAATTCTTTGAAAAGATCTGTGTAAATTTGAATCTCTTCGGGGGAGCAATCCACTCCGACGAAGACATTCTCCACGACGCCAGGGTTTCGGGAGATGTTGATAGGTATAGTTGCAGCGATAGTCGCCATATTTCCCTCAGCATAAATTTCCTGTGTAGCTAAGAGATGAATAGGACATGGATGATCTCCCGTCATGGTGATAGTGAATTCTCCTGCCTCGATTCGGCTTAACTCTGGGAGGAAATATGATCTGTGATGAAGATCTTCCCAAGGTTTGTCTGGACTAGTCATTGCTTCGATTACTGCTTCATCAAAAGGCAAGACTAAGTGTAGCGAATCGATGTTGGTGAGAGAACCCTGAGCCCAGATAGGCTCTAGAGGTGGATCCAAATCGTGTGCGATAGTCGGATCAGGGTTAACTAAAGCTTGTTGGACTAAAGAGTATGCTACTTCAGCAGCCGACAAGGGCATGGACATGTCGGGGTGCCCTGTCTCATCCATCATGGATGATGGGGAAGGAAGAATCCAAGGATCCTCAAAGTAAGTCGTGCGGAATGACGAAACTTGAAAAATCTCAACCTTATGGTGATTAGATATAAACTTGACATCATCATGAGGAGGTGGGTAATCAAAGGTACCCATCAAGGATGGGCACAAACCAACTCCTATGTTAACGACACCGGGTTGAGGATTATCAATCATGGGAGTTGTGGATGCCCCCAAAGCTGGGTCAGGTCTAGAGAAAGATAATTGATCGATGGTCACTATCCGACCCTCATGTGGAAACAACAAGACTCAGAAAACTGTAGCAACCACAGCTTGCATAGCATAAGTCCAAATCCATCCTAACAAGAGATTATAGTCGAGGGGAGCATCGACTACCTCTACTTCAACACACACAGTCTTCCCTCCTAACTGCACAGGGAAAGAAGGGATGATGCCATGTGGTCAGAAAGAACATCCGTCGAAAGCAGTGAGGAGAGTAGGTGATGGAGAATAAGCGGGTTGGCCAATATCCTTCCAACATGATAACGACATAATGCATGTCGAGGCACCCTCGTCGACCACCGTGCGGAAGATATTGCGTGTAAAAGTTTTTGTGGGATGAGCCACTACTATCTAAAACGCTACGTGGTAAGGCAGACGAGGTTTTAAGTCGGTTGTATCTAACATGATGGTACCTAGGTTATAAGTCTCAGTAGAGCCTAAAGCAGTTAACAAGGCTTTCCTTTGAGTAGGGCATCTTTGAAGGACTTCCAAAGCAGACATTGCACAAGGGGTTTGTGATCAATCCTCCACCATAGAGTAATTCTAGGTGGCCCTTGTGTTTGGGTTGTGAGAAGCTTTCTTAAATGCACCCTTTGGAATGTGTGTCATTGTTTCTCCCAACGTCTTCTCGATCTGTAGAGGAAGAGATGGGAGTTCATCTTCTTTACCCTTCTCAGAGGCGCTTGGTTTACTATAGTCGTGCGCTCTAGTCATTATAAAAGCATAACCCCTAACCATATATACGGTCACGGATGAGGGATTGTTTGGAGGAGGGAAGGTTTCTTGGCTGCCCCCTTCGGCACTTGTAGAGGCTTGAGTTAAATTTTTCCCATGTTGAAAGGGATTAGTAAACACTGCTTGTTGTTGCTGTGTGACAAACTTTTGGGCCTATGCAAGTCGAGGACAAAGATGGGTCGGGTGGTCTTCCACACACAAGTTGCACGGACACCTCACCTTGCGCTTTGCTGTGGTGTCCTCGCTAGCATTATCAATGGGTTTTTTCTCCCCCTTACCCTTCTTTCGTTGTTTTTTCTTCCCTTCAGGCTGCTTGGTGGCCTTGGGGTTAGTCGACTGCACGGAGTGTACTTCCGACGTTTGGGTAGGAGGAGCAGCCAAAGCAGTAGTCTAGCTGACCACTGAGTGTTGTATAGTTAACTGTTGCAATTGCTTTGTCAATTTCCCAGCGGGCTTGGTTTGTGCTTAACCGATGATACCATCGGCATGTGGTTCAGCTCTCTGTCTAGTTTTATCCAGTATCGATCGTGGTGCATCTGGCAGGATGTTGTATAATAAACCAGACTGAGAATAAATGACCTCAAACTGTTGAGCCCTCATGATGGCATATTCTTCGGAGAAAACTCCAGAAGTTGCGACGTCTTTGGATAATTGTGGGACCAGAGACTTAAGGAACCACTCAAGCAGGAATGCTGGTGGGACTGGTACTTTGATTAGACTCTTCCGGTGTCTCCACTCTCGGATATGATTAGAGATATGGTATGTTGTTGTCTGTTCGAAATTGGCGAGTAACTCTGTGCCAGCATCATATCTCACAGGTAACTGGAAATGGTTAAGGAAGGCCATCGTCAGTTCGCCAAATGAAGAGTATCTTGAGCGGTCGAGCTCGATGTACCATTTTGCGGCACTCCCGATAAGATTATGTTGAAACAATTGCAACTATACGGAGTCATCTTTCAATGAGTTAGATGAACACCAAAGGTGGAAGGTAGTCACATGATCACCTAGATATTCATTAGTCTTGGCCTCGAACTTTGGAATGTCTGAAGGCAACTTCGTTGGCATAGGAGGCCAACGTGGATCATGACAAATAGGATCATTTAACAACCTTGTCAAATCTGGCAAGTGTAATGTCGCTAGAAATGGTAGTTTGGGTTGTTGTTGATAACCTGGGAAAAAGGGTCCTGGAGTTTGACTGGCACCAGGTTGTCAGGAAAAGTTTGGCTGCTGGCCTGGATTCTGGTAGAAACCATGGCCCTGACCAGTATAAGGATTTTGCATCTGTGGAGACATCATCGACTGATTTCCCATAAAGGACATAGGATGTTGGACGTTCATCGTGTTTGACGGACTTTGGGAAGGATTACCCCATGCCAGTCTTGATGGGAGAGGCATAGTAGTCTGTCCAGGGTTCCATTGACTGTGGAAAGAATTACCCCATAATGGCATTCCAGAGGAAGGAACGGATCCTTGTCCTGAGTTCCGAGGTCCTGCTATATGTGCCCCCGGCGCAGGAATAGTACCCTGCACCGGAGTAGACTGTCCAAAAATGGGAGTGCCCCCATACGGGAAAGCGGTGGATGCGAAAGTGTTGTTACCAAACATCCTGTTCCAAACAAACGGTGACGAACCTACCGACATAATGTGTGCAGGTGTTCCTTGACTCTCGGCTCCAAATAAACTAGTGTGTGCAGGCTGCCCGGTGGACTGCTGATGCAGACCACCAAGCGAAGGGGACGAAGGAGAGATGTGACCTCCAACATAAGGAAAAGCATTAAAAGGGAAAAAATTTCCCCCAAGTTGACCTTGTAGAGGAGCGTTAGAGCTCCCTACCCCCAGACCCAAAGTCTGTAAAGTGGAGTGAGTGAGTGCAGGACTTGTACCCGAACTAGGCATATCGTACGAAAATGGAGAGCCTGTCGCACTAGGTGTGAAGGGAGTTGTGGCCACCACCATAGATGGGTTTGGTCCATTGTGCAACGTAGTTGTGGCCGAGACCATGGTGGCTCAGACCGACGACGGCAAGTTAGGAGATGATTCTCCTGTGGTAGCAACTGTGGTAGAAATGGAAGGATTCCCAGAAGAAGTAACAGTGTTTGTTTCCATAGTTGTGTGAGCCATTGACTGGCGTTTGTAAAATTGGACTGGCACAATAACCGTTGGCCAGGTATCAGTGGTTGGGGTTTCAACTGAGCCAATATTGGCGGTTGATTCCTCTGGGATTTGTTCAGGAACAAAGGTTTGTAACTCGGTCGCTTCGAAAGACCCTTGTTGGTCTAGCTTTCACCTCAATGGTGGCGGGGGTGGCTCCAGTATAACCGGCGATAGGCCCAGAAGCCTTCGTGACCGACGAATCTTTGGATCCTCCACTATGTGAGAAGATCCAAGACACGCTAAGGTATTCTACATGTTCAAACAGTAACACACACTAAAAAAGAATCCCCTAAGAGATAAGACAAGCAAACACTAAACTAGTTGGAAGAACAGTTACAACAACCAACACTAGAGCAACTTACCGGTGCAAGTGCAACTCGAACATGGAAGAACCCTCTGGGTATACTCTGCAAAGCATGGCCCGATGTCTATCCTAGGTACCACGGTATACCCTCGCAGTCACCTATGTATGTCCCTAAAAATATTGGCAACTAGTTTGCCAGCACGCGAACAGTCACCAGGAGGGTACAGTCGAAAGTCGGGCAGACCACAATGAGAAGGGTATCGAGAGAAAATGTTCTAGAAGACAACTGAGGACCTCGAATGGATTCAAGACCCACAAAGCCCCGTGGAAAATGCAACGACGGAATGCCAAAACAAGCCCTCGATATGTGTTCACTACAATTGGTCTGGCTTTGGAGGGGTTATCTCCTCTACCTTTCCGCACGCGACCTCATGTTTATCCCCTGTGTTAGAGGGGGGTCCCAGATAAATTCCACGAAACTGGACTTCTACACTCCCTATCACCTCCAATGTTTGGTTTTGAATGGCCTTGGAGAGTTTCCTCTCCAACCTAATCCAAGGCCCTAGTCCTGAACTAGTTTGTGAACCCTACAAACAAAAATTCTAATAGATTTTAAATTAGCGTTTCTTTTATGGGATTTCTTACGTCATGGGGTATGAAGGTGAAACTGATGATGTGTAGAGACGAAAGCAAAAACGAATGAAAAAATGCTGGAAACAAAAAGACTTTTACTAAATGCAAAAACTCAACAACTTTTCACAAAGAAAGATTTCTTTTTTTCTTCAATTTTTCTCTAAGATTTTATGCAGCAGTCATAAAGGAGTTTCGCTCGACTACGAGCTACTTATACTCTAAATGCACTGCAAAAACTTACGAAATAAAATACTTCTCCCTAGCTAATGATGCAGAAACACACTCCTCAAACAAAGAAGAAAATGAAAAGAGATTTTTTTTATTTAAGTGCAAATAAAGCAACAAAGGGAAAATACCGACAAGCACAAAACCAAGAAAGACAAATTCTGGCTTAAAGCACAAATCGCAAAGAATCAAATTAAAGGCACACAATGGCAATAAAGAAAATAAAGACTCTTAAGCTTGCCTAAAATCCATAAAACAAAATTTTCTTTTTTATGTTTTCTGTCAACTATCAACTAAGAAAAAGCAGGCTAAGGGTAAGAGGACCTAACCTACTGACTGTTCAACCCCTAGACTCAAACACCTGAGAGGAATAATTCTCATCAAAGGAGGGGATGACTGCCCCACCCTGATTAAAAAGTAGCTTGTCAAGCACGCTACTGTCACTAAAACAACACACATGCAAATGTGTGCTGAGCTGAAACAGGCAGCGTGTACACGTGGTCTGACCTTGTACAGGCCGTGTGTATGTACAAATTCTAAGACAAAGATAAACACAGGCAGCCCAGACCAGGAAGAGGCCTCTGGTATTGATAACCAGGGTCTCTTGAAGGCTTGGATGCTTCTTTTAACAGAAAAGAAAAATAATTGCTAGAAATAACAAAACACCAAAAGACAAACTGAGACAGGACTGTGAACCAGCAAGACTCAGACAGGATCTAGAAAACCCCCTGAGAATGTATAATTCTGACATGGAAGAGGAGGACTGCCTCTCAAGTTCTCTAAACTCCTACACGCTACTACAACCTCTACAGCTAGCGTTCACACGCGGGCTGTAAGAGGTTAGGGCGCGGGTACACGCATTCAGGCCTTCTGCAGGCCGCGTGTACCTCTGTGTGTCCCGACAATTACCGTCAAGCAATAGTCAGAGAAAACTGGTATAAAGAACCAGGCTCCCCACTAGCTCAGACCTTACAGAAAAAGACAGGCAAAGAAACAGAAAATCTAATATTTCTAAACTACCCAAAAACTCAACTAAATCCGGAAAACCTAAAGAGCATTTATCCCCAGTATGGTCGCCAATTCTGTTGTTGGGAAAAATACCCTACAGACTAGCAAACTAGGGTCAGACTTGCATGAAGATTTTGACCGTAAAGGAATTACTTTTTAACCTACCACCCAAAACTTAAACCCCTCTTTCACAATACATGCATGGAAAGGAACTACTAACCTTGTTACCGACGTTTGGTGTAGATCCTCAATTGCGCTTTTGTCTGCTTGCTGGCACTGCTCCTTTCAAAGATAACCTGCAATCAAAACAAACAACAATGCATGCATGCTAATTTTCTACTTAAGGGTTAGAGATTAAGCATAAATTAACCAAACCATAGATAACTCATGCATTGGGACGGGAAAAGTATTCTTTTATTATTTGAAAAATGAATCAACTTACAATCAAAGTCGAGACCGGCCACCTCTCCTTGATCCTGATCCCGGGCTCCTTCTCTTTTTTCCTCCAACTGCTTTGCGTTATTTCTCCTTTGGCTTGAGGAAAGGCTAAAGGGTTGGGACAATGGATTCGGCAAATGGGCAGAGTTTCTTCGTTATATTTTTCTTCCTCCAAATAGTACCCCTACCCCTTCTTTTATAGGCTAGAAGGAGCTAGGGTTTTGGACGAACTCTCAGCCATGCATGGCTGGGAGTTTTAGTTAACTAACCCATAGCTTTTTGTTCCATTGGAAACTTTCCTTTTTGTGTGCTTTGTTAGGTACACGCGGGCTGTAGTGGGCCTTCCAGCGTGCACACACGTGCAATAATGGGTTAGGGCGCGTGGGCCTTGACACAAGAGGATTTTCAAAGAGGTTGTTCAGCAGATGTTTTGGCAATGATGGGATATGAGTTGGCCTGATGCCAGGTAAGCATGTGTGGTGCAATTTAGGGTTATAACAAAGGGTGGTAAGGCATACTTCGTCAAATCACATCAAGAGAGAGAAAGCACAACTCCTCTAGCAATGAAACAAGGGCAGACAAGCAAGAAACAAGCCACCTTCATCGACAATGGAATGGTGGATATGTGGAGGAAAATAGAGGTGTTATGCTTATGTCTCCTTAATGGTCTAGCTTTGGGACCATAAGCCTTCAAATGGAGAGGTGTGATATGAATTGGATCTTGGAAAATATTTTTAAATGTTGTAAATATACATGTTTTTCTTTATTTCATTTTGTTTTGTCTTCTGGCACAATGGGAAGGTGAGATGAACAACTATGATTGTTGGAATTCCAATACCATCCCATTAAAATTAATGATAGCAACAATGAATAAGGTAAGGAAGGGAGATGCAAGGAGAAAGAGGGAAAGACAACAACAGAAATTGGAGCTCGAAGAGGGTTGCATGTTCAAAGTTGAGTGGATGAAGGAGTTAATGTGCATGTTCGCTCTGAGAAAGGGTGTCTTTGAGCCTTGGCCTTTGCAATTTTGTGTTGTTAGTGAGTAATAATACACAAATACTGTGTATAGATCACCCCATTTTAATTGTATCCTCATCATAATAAAAGTCCCATTTAAATTTTTAATCTATGAGTTATTGTAATCTATGCATTGTGAATTTGGTTTTGAGTTATGGCAATGTATGCATACTCTATTGAAGTGTCTTTCTAAGTCTATAGCACTCATCCAAAGTGTTCTCCCTTTGCATGGGAGAATTTAAACTTGTTTGTGCGAATTTAAACATACATGGGTGAATTTACGAACCTTCTAGGTGTTTTATTTACTAGATGGGTGAACTTATACTTACCTGGGCAAATTCAAAGACCTTGGGAGTTTTTCTTCATTTTTTAACATCTAAATTTATCCCTTGTATTTTTTTATTCGTTGTGGGGGATCAACATCACCCTTAGATTTTTTTTTAGTTGTTGGGGTCACCAAATCACCCTACAAACTTGTTCCTTTGTTGTTGAAGATCGAATCCGCCCTGTAGATATTTTTTCAATTGTTAGTCGACCCATTCCGACTGGGTTACTCTTAAAGTGTATTTCCCTTCATTAAGTCGACCATGATTTCATTTGGTCGACCTGGCCATCGAATAAATCGACCGATATTTCTTTCAGTTGACCCAATCATCCAAGAATTCGACCTTCAAACATACCTTGGTCGACTCGACTTAGGAAATTTTGACTTGGGTAAATTTGACTTGGGAAAAATTGACTTGGGTAGTTTCAACTTGGGAAAATTAGACTTGGTCAACTTGCATTACCTATGACCTAACTTGCTGCATCTTTCTGACTCATTTAATTCTGACTCAACTTGTGTCTTGATTGGTCGATAATTTCCCATAATCCAAAGAGCTAAGGTTATAATTGTTTTATTCCACAAAAGTATATGTGTTGGTGAGATGGATAGGCCATAGGCCTACCATTTACGGATCATACTAAGCCACTTGGACCTTCATAGGGGCTTAAAATCCCATTGTATGGATGCAATGCCCCACTCATTGGTGGCCTTGAATAATGAACATTGCACTTGAGGTGAAGTCTCTAGCACATGGGCATGGCATGGAGACATGAAGAAGGGGTGATGTCACCCTCCTATGCCCAAACGTCCTCTTCTTGGAGCATGACATCATACTTTGAGGGGACGTTTTACCATTTAGGTGTAGTTGGAGGTGTTGTGGGCTTGAAGCCTCACTCTATTGCTTGAATTGGGGATGACGTGGCACACTTCTAGCATGGAATCCTAGTCTTTGGAGGCTAACCTTCAGACGTTCCACCTTGGAGAAGACATTTTTTGGCTTACATGCCATCATTTTTCTATTTTTATATCATTTTGTAGCCTATGTGGGAAAAAAGTCAAATGGATCTGCTAGTTGAGCATTGTAACTTAGGTTTTCGGCATAAAATTATGGATTTAATTGTAAAGTGCACAAAATATGACTTGGGTTTACTCATATAAATATGGGAAAAGTCATTTTTTATGTCATCATAACTCGTCACTTGATATCGATACTCTTGGACTGAAATTTTGGCCCTCTTGGACAAATCACTATCTCTCTTTTTCTTGTCAAAAAGGATGCAACTCTTATCTATTGGAGAAATAAAGGCAGTGACTTCTCTTGATGGTTTTTCTTTGGAAAATTGTTGATGATTCTTGGTATTAAATTGTTTATGCATGCTATCTCTTTGATTTGGTGAGTAATTTCTACAATTTTTTGTTGTTTTTCTTATTTAAATTCAAGAAAAATATCTTAAACCCTAGGAGGAATAAAAGGGCTTACACACTCCACCAAGGCTTATTTATTTTTTTCTATTGAAATGATGTAAGGCTTGCAACAAGAAGTAAGAGGGTTTACACCCTTGTTGCAAGGCTTAGCTAGGGATTATTTCTCTAGGGAGTAAGAGGGTTTACACCCTTAGAGAAACTTTAACCCTAGTTCATCTTGGATCCCATGCTAGAGGATTTGGAAGGATTGTTGTTGGGTGTTATAAGGGTTTAAATATAAAAAATAGTCTCTTCTTCCTCTTTGATTAGTTTTTCTTCCAAGGAAGAGACTCCATTTACCCAATAACAAGGCACTAATCTTTGCATTAGAGATTGTTAATTGTTGCATTGGTAAACGTGAAAATTGATGGTTTGGAGTTGTATTTGAAATTTACATGATTTAGAATATATTATGCTACAAGGGCATATTGATTGGTCAAGTGGTTAGTTTGATGTAATAGACATTAAGCTATATCCATTAGGGTTGTAGTAAACTCTCTTTCTCAATAAGTTTTCTTCACTTTTGACCGCTGAAATTTGCATGTAAGAAGTGAATTTTGATCTCCTTTTCAAGGGCTATTGATTGGGTGGCTTGCTTGCTGATTTTGTTGGTTAAAATTTGTTGTTTTAGCAAACAATTTCTACAGCCATATGAATCTCATAATTCTTTGTTGATAGCACTCTTTTACAACCCCATTTTATCATCTAAATCATAGTTTTAGTTATTGGAATATTATCTCTAAGTGCATGCTAACTTGTCCAATATTATATGTTGGTTAGATGATGTAATTTGCAATTGTTATAACTTTTTCATTGCTTATATATAATTGTTTACTACTAAAATTTTTGGACAAGAAGTTTTCTTGTTGATTCCCCTCTTTTTTGGGGGCGTATATCATCATATATTGTCTTGTTTTGGCTTGTCTAACATGTCTTGCAAGCACTCAACATTGACAACCTTTTCCTTAAATCATACTCATCCTCCATCAAGCTTCAAGACCTTCTAGTCGTGACCTATAAGGTTAGTTCCTTTTCCCTTGGCCTCTCCCCTTATAATCCCCCTAGGGTCACCCAAAAATCCTCCCTTGTATTGGATTAGTCTATCACTAAAACAAGGGGGATATCTATTGAGGTGACAGTGATAGGTGTCACCAGTTGTGTCTCACACTTGTTGCTTGGGTTGGGATTTTCTCAAACTACAAATTATGTGATAACATTTTTGGCTTCGTTTCCTTGGAGGATTTTGAATCCTTTCTGAGCCCAAAATGACATTTGGAAATATTTTCCCTGAAATCCTTTACCCCAAGATTGCTTGGAGACTTCATTAAGGAAATTACCCTCTTATCAACTTTCGATGAACTTCAAATAATTTTATCTGGCGACTCCATTAAGGGAAGATACCCTCTTCATATTCGATGAGCCTTGAGCTCATCTAGAGACTACATTGAAGTGTCATTTTAGATAATAGAATTATGGAACCATGGGACTTTCAAAATGCTCAGGATGATCCATTTCCCAGAATTTACCATATCATGAAGACACTTTTGTTGATGGAAGAGAAAACAATTTATAATGAAGTTGTCGAGCATATGATGAGTCCTATGAAGGAGTTACTTCAAGAATATACTAAAGAAAAATTTATTGAAGCATATCTTATTGAAGGGAAATTCCTTGTAGATGAAGAAACACTTGAAGAAAAAATCTATGAAGAAATTTTCCAAGAAGATCTTGATGAATTTTCTCACGCTAAAGGCATGGACGAGACATTAGTGTCTATTTTCCCTCTTGAGGAAAAATGAAATTGTCAAGACTTGCGAAGAAGTAATCAATTCCAATGATGCAGATAAATTCATGGAGCAACCCTTAGATACATTTGACAATCATATCAATGATTTCATATGTGTATGAAAGTATGGGTGGGATATTGATTTTTTCGTTTTCGATGGAGATCCCATCTACGACATTAAGGGAAAATTATAGATAAGGAATGAAGAAGTATTTCCTTTAGAAGGTTTTTTTTCATATGTAGATGATCAACATATTTGGAAACCTAGTGATGACATCATCACATAATTTTTTCATCCACCAAGGGATGGCTTGTTTCAGTACACTTTGTTCGTTGTGGATCCTGATTATCTTCCAGATTCAGAGGTCTTTGTTTTCAGCCGTGTTTATACCCCATGAAGACTTTACACACCAGAAGAATATACACTCTTCCATGCGGGGGAGTGCAAAGGGGGGTTACCCCCTCTGCGGGCCCCTGGCGGGGTTCGGGGGCAGCATCCCCCAATGGGAGCTCAAGGGTGAAGCCCTTGAAGGGAAAATTGTCTTGTAAATGTATATTGTAATTTCATTGTAAATATAGACCATTCATTATAAGGTCACAGATCTGACGGTAGAATTTATGTTAGGATTTTTTCCCTATAAGGCAAACCTCTTTTGTGAGGGAAATGGATTGCGGCTTTGCATTATTGGGAATATTGTATTCTGAGAGAGGATATTGTGAGAGAAAGAAGAGGAATTTATAGTGGGTTTGTTGTAGGTTGTATCCCTTCATATGCTGGATAAGAATAAAAGAAGGACCTGGCAATTTCTCTGGTGGATGTAGCCCACAATGGGTGAACCACGTAAATTTGTGTCTCTATTGTATTGTGTAGATTTTGTGTTTTGTTTTTGCATTTGTTTTATTTTATTGCTCCACGGTCCTATTTTTCTAACACACTTATGTTGATCCCCAACCATATCTTGGGAAGTATCCTTTTAAAGACTCAAACTATTATTTGATGAAGATTCTCAACCATCTTTGTTCTCGGATTTTGATAGATATGAGGACATGTCCAACCCAGAAAAGTCATAGATCCACACTATAGAGCATCAATGTTTTCTTGGGGAATTCGACAAGTATTTGTAGATGAAGAGGAAACATGTTTTAAGGCTGGGAAAATAATCCTTCTTTGGACAGGATCTTGTCCCTTATCTCATCTCTCCTTCTCTATGACATCATAGGGTTTTCTTGGGATCTCTCATTTCCTCTCAACTCTCAAAGAGAAGTGGTATTCTAAGTGAGGAAAAAGATGATCTATTGTCTATATTTGGTAGCCCTATTCATAGATGGACTAATCAATCTTGTGGCTACACTTTCCAGCATGATTATCTCCCTCCCACCCACCTCCATGAATTGCCTTCTATGATTGATCATGTGTTTATTTATGCTCATGATTATTATGTACTTGACTTATCTTTGTTGTATTACATAATTAATCACATGGGAATATGACTTGATGAGATGATAAGTTGCCTGCATTGGTTGTATGATTTCACCTAACATCTTTAGGGTTTTGACTTCTATTGGCCTCAAACCCAGGGTGAGTAGGTATGTCATTTGAAATTTTGCATTGCATATTCATGTCATGATAGTGTAATTTCATTTTCTTAGATTTGCATACATGTGTTTGATTTACATATTTCTTTCTTTCATCTATGCATAGTTGTTTTGATCATGATTACATGTTAGTTAGAAGTTTTTGAAAAAATGAAAAAAAAAAAAACTTTTATGAAATATTATTGTTGTCAATTTTGAGCTTTTGAAGATTTTCTTATATGAATAAAAGGTGAATTAACCACCCCTCAATGCTCTAATGTTTTGTTTGAGTATTTGTAGGAACATTTCATATCAGGAAATGTTGAGGTTCTCATGCGCTCTACAACAAGCACATGTCCCCATGTATGAGCCAGATGTTACCCCTCTAGTCTAGGGGTAACTAAGGAGATGATGTATCGAGGCCCACAGGTAGCACACATGGAATATCAAGATCTAGATGATCAGTCGAGCCCACATTGAGCAGAAAAATCCCCTCCTGTCCACCACACATCACCATTCACCATCAACAACATAGCAATGCCTGCCACACCATCATGACCTAGAAAGGACAATAGGTCTTGCTTCATGAGGTAACAAGTGGGGTCTCGTGGTAAGTGTCACTTTAATAATTGAATCATTTGAGCATGTCACAATAGTTCCTTTCTTGATTATGGAACATTTTCTAACAAATTATACCTTTTTCCTTATTTCACCTTGGTGCTTGACATGGTTTCCTAGTTAGTGGGTCACCCTTGGGAAAAGGGTTGTTACTGGGGGTCTCCTTGAAGGATCATTGTACCATTACCACTCATATTTATCTCTTTTCACACTTATTCCCCTCGGTTTCCTCATTTTTTGGGGTCATTGGGTTCATTGACCCCAAGAAGGGCTTGTACCTCATTTCATGGGAAGAAGGGGTTGAGGGCCCAGAGGTGTTGTAGCTATCACTTAAAATTCAAAATCCATAACATGTCCTTATATATTCTCACCCTAAGGTCCTGAGAGAAATGAAACACTTATCCATAAAAATGAAGGACTTTTAAAAGAAAAATGAATAAAAATGCCATGCTTGATGGGGGAATGCATTGCGGTGTCTTTTAATTTCTAGTGCATGTGGAATTCAATGTGTTCTAAATTCAAGTGGCACTGCAGTGCTTCTTTTATTTCCTTTCACATAGCACTCAATGTTCATACCACAAAAAATGAAAGGAAAATAAAGGGCTTGGAAAAATGTTGCATTGTAAATGAAGGGATGCAACACACCCTCCACAAAGGCACCCATAAATGAGACAATATGAGCCCTTGATATGTCAGGAACCCTATGCCCAAAGGTCCCACCCCCATCCAACTCATATTCACTACATGTCCTAGAGAGGGTCTTCTTGGGAAACATTCCTTGACTTGGGGATTTGCCTACCCAATAGGGCACCATGACAACCCTCTCGTACCAGCTAAATTTGGAAAAGTTTATAAGGTATTTGAGAATTTTTTTATTTTGAAAAGAGGGGATTTAATGCACATGTTTGAGTGGTTATTTTATTAAATTTGTTTTACATGGCATGATGCATGTGACTTGTGGACCCTTGGAGGGTGTATTTTCATTTCTTTGCATGACCTTGCCCAGTGGAAGACATTCTTGGAGGGACTAAGCCACTTGGACATTCATAGGGGCTTAAAATCCCATTGGACAGATGCAGCGCCCCACTCATTAGAGGCATTGTGTAATGGCCCTCCGTTACGCCTAAGAAAGTCAAAGCAAACTAGGTAAAAAGAAAAAATGTTGTGAGATTTTAACATCAACACAAGATCATCACAACGCCTATTTAAGAACATCATCAATGTTCATCCATTCCATTAGTCCAAAAATCCTAAGCATTGATTAACCAGTGTGCAAGGATGACCCTTACCATTATCAATCAACGTTAACATGTGACTAATCGTTGCACGTGAGAGTAACAATTCTAGAACATTCAAAGGTCAACTCAAGTAAGGGCGTTGGAGGGAACTAGTTGCTAAAACAGTCATACATATACATAACTTCATGACGCAAGATTAATTAACATTATATCAAGGTACAAGAGTATGACGAAGAAGCGATCGCGTGCCCATGGAAATTACGGTGCACAAGTAAAATTATTACAAGTTAAACATGCATCCCCATTAATGAAATGTGTGCCAGAAATCAAGCTAAACATTGTATGTCTATCATTATTCAAGTGTGCAAGCAATCGAATCATATCTTACAACATATTCAATGGCAAAAGATGAACGTTCATTAAATATTTATGGCACCAAGTAACTAGACCTAATTCTATCCACACCTAGCTATGTATAACATGGCGCAAGTATTTAACAATTAAATTAAGGCGCAAGCGAAGAATCCACAATCCATCTGGTATCAACTTTAATTTACTAGTGCCAGAGGATCCATCACTTGGTTATTTCTCAACGACAATATTTCATAGAAAAAGCAGTCCAGTGACCAAACAAACATTCCTTACGTCACTTTCCATTTGTGAAGGAGTATAAGGTCTAACAAGAATCTTACATTGAATTCGTTGCATGCAAGGGTCTAGTATCGAAAACCAACATTTGTTAACGTCAATTAATCAACGTGCGATAATTCTAACTTCTAAACAATCACATCATCAATATGTAGGTGCAATAGTCACCGATGTGCAAGAAGTCTAGCCAACTATAGTTGTCATGCATTAATTGAAATTCATAACCGAGGCATTCCAAAATCAATCTCATCTAATTCCATGGCGCAAGGTAAATGTACTCATTACTTTTCATTTGCAAAAGGTCTAAGATCTAACATTCATAAAAGTAACAATCATTAAATCGTTTATAAGAATAAAGGAATCATATTAACATCATTTATTAATTATTTAAATGAAATCATTAATAGCTAAAGGATTTATACTCATTCTTCATTAATTGATCATTCAATGGAATCCAATATACAATTAACCTATTAAACATGTATTAATGAACCCTTATTAAAGGGATTGAATAATAAATACCAATTAACACTTACCCCAAAGAGAATTATCCATTCATTAAGGACACAATGAAGCAAACTTTTATACTTGAGCAATCAATAAAGCAGTAATGAGTGTTGGCAAAAAAGGGATATCAGAGATTACCCACGCAGACCATCTCCCCTCCATGCGCAGAGAACTAAAGGAAGGTAATGCCTAGACCACTAAAGGCAGTAATTGTGTGTGCCACAGGGACAACCCCGCAGAGATAAAGGAAGGCAATGTCCAGACCACTAAAGGAAGTAATTGTTGGAGAAATTTTTCGACACACTAGTTCAGTGGGAGTTAACTGACTAGTTCTATTTTAGACTTTCTATTTTTACCATCACTATTATGCATGCATGCATTCCTAAGGAAAGGTAACTGCTTGATTGATTTTCTTAATTATGGAATGTTTTTCCCTATATATGAGTGTATTCCACTCATTCATTGTGTTAAGTACCTAAACCAGATCTGCAAATATACTTCAATAATACCAAGAATAAACCATAAACCATTCACCATAACATGAACACAAGAAATAGAGAAAACCCTTGAGGTAGGGTAACACCATATATTAATCCTTATGGAAGGATAAAACTCCTCAAGCAATCCTTGCTTGTACAATCACAATATTCTTCACTATGTTTCATTACATTGCCTAGACTCCTTTATATAGCTCTCTCTATCTCCTATGAACCTTCTAGAGAGCCTTCTCACATTTATTACATCCAACTACCATAGTGGGCCTTTATTAATATAGTGGACCTAGTCCACCTTACATTGAATGACCACATTCCCATATATTAAATGACTTCCAGTAATAACACCTAACTACATTCCCATTGCGTACCTCCCTAGGTACCCCATATTACCTCCCTAGGTATACCACATTCCATCCCCCTTCACATGTTTCATCCTCGAAACATTAGAAGAAACCATACACTATGACCGGCTAAGCAATGTAGCCAACTGGTACCAAGTATGACCATCCATCCGTCCCAATGGAAGTCGAACATGATGTCTATCTGCTACCTTTGCACCCTTATCTTTCTCTGCATCATGTCGCGATTGACCTGTCTTTATCTTTATCTTTCCTGTCTGGTGCCCTGCTGGTGCATAAATGTGTTCATGCACATGCCCTTGCCTTGATGACTTTTGCATCTCTATATGATGTGGATGGCAATAGACAACAACCATAGGAATTGGTTCTTTTTTTTTCAAATCTGCAACACTTTGTGCCTTTGAGTCAATGACCTCCTTAGCTTCCTGATTATGTCCTTCTTGTAGTTTTGCTTCATCTCCTTTTGTAAACTCTACCTCTGATTCAACTTCAGACTGGACAATAACTTCTGTGATAGCCTCCATGGGTCCATCTTTCTTACTAAGAGACACATCCTGCAATGTGATTTTCTTTTTCTTGTACCACAACTTTAAAAACTTCTTTTGCACATTA
>ML793437.1:158776-186170 GCA_009831015.1 Picea engelmannii | reverse complement strand
TCTTTATCCTGATTTTCTCCATGAGACCACTTGTCTAACAATATTTTTTCAAATTCTACATTGGAAAGTCTCATCATCTCATCATAATCAAGTGATTTCCACCAAACGACAGCATCACCTTGCAATTTGAGAGCTACCCAATGGGGCCAAGTATCTCCCCATACTGATTTTCTTTCTTTAATGAATGATTCAATACTAGGGCCATCACATTTCCCTGTAAAATAGATCTTGCTATGAAAAACCCCAAAAAATAAAACAATAAGTTATGGCAAAAAATCGTGTCTTTTTCCGGAAAAACCCTGAAAAACTGTTGAATTTGAAATGCCCATAACTTTACTTCCCGAACTCCGTTTCGGTTGTTTTTTTTTTTGAAATTGGGTATTTTTCTGAGAGGAATTCAAACACCCAATTGTTTTTTTCCAAATTCATCTTGTAAAACTTTAGATCTGAACCTGAAGTGCGCTGCCCTCTTTTTCTTCCCTAGAAAAAAAAATTCTGCAAAAAGAGAAAACAAATCTTCCCTTCTTTGGCCAAGGAAAGTGCTCTGATACCAATTGTTAAAAACCAATACCAGATCTGAAGATATAATCAACACAATTACTGAATACACAATAGATCCACAAAGCAATATAGAAGAAACCACAATTTATTATTACCAAACCCTTGAGGTAGGGCAACACCATACAATGGATCCTATTATGGAAGGGATCATCTCTTGTTCACTTGCCTCTTCGAGGGGGCAACCTCCTAATGAGCTTCAACTCCAAATACAATAATTCTCTTCATGTCTCATTACATTGCTTGAACCCCTTTATATAGTGTTACCAACACCTAAGAACATTCTAGAGGAGGAATCTTCTAGAAGTAGAACCTTCTAAGAAGTCATCTTACATTTATTATATCTAACTACCCATTTATTATATCTAACTACCATAGTGGGCCTTATTTAATAATACAGTGGACCTAGTCCACCTTACATTGAATGACCTCCACTATTATCACTATGGGCCCTCTACCCNCCCCCCCCCCCCCCCCACTACCTCTCTAGCTACCTTACACATTGTATAATATTGATCATGATCTATGTATCAATCATCAGCTCATTGGAGTAATGTGAATATATTTTTTTATTCTTCCATGTTGAATCTCTCTTCCTTTCTTGATAATCTTTGTTTGTACTTGCTTTAGCTAGATCTCCTGTGTAGGTTTCCATGAAACAATGACATGGTATTAGAGCTATATTTCTTGGAGAAAGCCAAACAATCCAAAGAATAAGGAAAATCGAGGTTTCGGTGAGCTAAATCCGTGGTTGTACCTTTCAGTAGTTACTCCTCCCAAAATATTACGCTTTTGAGGAAACGGGCCATAAAGAAAGTAAAGCGGTCCATTTTGGAAGTGGGTTTTCAACCGTTTGGTGAGATTCTTCACTGTTTTTTCAGAAAGTAAGTCACGAGATAGCCTCCTAAAACTGATATGAATCCGTGGTCGTACATTTCTACAGTGATTGATCCCAAAAATATTAAGTTTTTTAGGAAGCGACCCATGAGAGAAGTAAATCGACCCATTTTGGAAGTGGGTTTTCAACCGTTTGGCAAGATTCCTCACCATTTGCTTAGAAAGTAAGTCGCAAGATCATCTCTTGAAATTGATATGAATTTTCACTTAAAGTGTCATTTCTGTCGTGATTTCTTAATTTTTCACTTGTAGATTGAGAGTAAATTTTTAGGGGTTCTTAGAAACAGTGGGAGAGATGGATATGGAAACCATTATATAGTGAAACTTCGTAGTAATCCTCACACCATACAATTATTTTGATTGGAATCCCAAGGCGACATTCCAACTCAAAAGAAAAGAACTATATAATTTGACGATGGCGACATAAACAAAACCTACATCATCGATTGAGAAGATGAGATGGGTGAACCATAAGGATGAGGCCATATGACTACTTCCTGAGTTAATATCCACTAATTTGTGGTTTCATATTTCCGCATGCAAGACTCCAAACGATATATGGACCACCTTGGAAGGACTCTTTGGAAAGGAGGATGAGATGCGAGGCCATATGCTTGAGGTAGAGTTGAATACCTTAGACCCTAAAAGTTTTGACAATACACAAGATTTTTTTACTAAATTTAAATCTTTTCTATTAAGCTTGGGTGAATGTGGTATTGATAATTCTACACAAGAGAACCAATTTATTCTAACAATATTGGCCAAGCTAGGACCAGAATAGGATGTATATGTCTCCAATTTCCATTCTGGTAGATGTATTTTTGGAACAAATTGGAAAATGACTACGTTGGGTCAATTCATTGAGTCTCTTACACAAGAGCAGACAAAACTCATACAGATGGGCCTCAAGAAATATCCCAAAGCACATACACTCACCATGCATGATGGAAAAGGGTCATTCAAACAGAACAGGAAGGAGGGATATTCCAAACCCTTTAATGATTCTTTAGGTTCCAAAGACTCTTCAGATTCCAAGAAGAAGAAGAAGGGAAAGAAGTTCACTTACTGCAATAAACCGAATCATGAAGTATCCACATGCATGAAGAAATAGATCGATCTTATGGCACAATAACTTTAGCAGAACAACCTTGGAAACTTCATTCCAAAGGGAGTCAAGAAGCAGAAGGAAGAAGATCCTTCTCCTACGAAAGGTAATCATCATGCTCTTGTTGCAATTAATTTTTCATTTGATTCATGGATTATAGATTCTGGTGCATCCCATCATATGGCAGTGAAAGAGGAAGTTTTCTCTTCCTTTAGTCCATGCTCAAGCCCCCCTATTCTCATGGGGGATGATACTCCAATAGCAGTAGCAAAAGAAGGGAGAGTGGAAGTCCACAATGGTAGTTTTGAGAATGTTTTACATGTTCCAAAGATTTCTATGAATCTTCTCTCAGTTTATCAAATCGCTCAAAAAGGTAAAAAGGTTGAATTTACATTAGATTCAGTTTTAGTAATTGACATGCATGACAATTCCATCATTGCAAATGGTGAGGTCTATCACAAGTCAAGGTTGTATAAATTCACTAAGTTTTCTGACGATGACTCCTCTATTCTAATTACACATAAGGAGAGTACTTTGCATGCACCTCCAGTGCAACATGCATATACCCTTGTTCTTCCATCTGTTTCAGACATCAAGGATGATTCCATACACTCAGATTCTATACATGGAAATAAGTAGGTAATATAGCCAGATAATAAACCAACATTGAAGCTTCAACAGATGCCTAAGAAGGCACAGACCATGCTTCAGACAACAGGAAACCTTGCAGGGAATCCATTGGATTCGAGGATGACTCGTTCTCAGCATGAGGATCCTTCTCATGTACTTTCATCTTCAGAACCTGCGATGCCCATGCATTGCTATATGGTTCAATCTACTAATCCACATAACTACAATAGGGTTGTGTGAAATCCATTATGGCAAGCAGCCATGCATAAGGAGTACGACTCACTCCTACAGAACCAGGCTTGGAATCTAGTTCCACGTCCACCAGAAAGGAATATTTTCAGGTGCAGATGGGTCCATGGGATCAAGAGGTACAAGGCTTGACAGGTTGCCAAAGGACTTCATCAAATCCATAAATATTTCTACATCTTCACGAATACTTTCAGTGAGTAGAAGTTTCAAACTTTGTGGGATCATCTTGCAGTGGAGAACACAATTGCATAGCAACTGTCATTTTCTTCTTTTGATACATTATCTTTTGAGGGGGGGTTATGTTCCCATGTGATTTTCCCTCTTTCCTCACTTTTATTTAGTGTTCATTATTTGCATTGTACATGAGTACCTAAAATGGCCTAATAGCCGAGACTCATTTTTTACTCCATAGTGATGTTCAAGGGGGGTGTTGGATAAATTTCTATTTTCGACACACTAGTTCAGTGGGAGTTAACTGACTAGTTCTATTTTAGACTTTCTATTTTTACCATCACTATTATGCATGCATGCATTCCTAAGGAAAGCTAATTGCTTGATTGTTTTTTCTTAATTATGGAATGTTTTGCCCTATATATGAGTGTATTTCACTCATTCATTGTATAATATTGATCATGATCTATGTATCAATCATCATCTCATTGGAGTTGTGTGAATATATTTTCTCATTCTTACATATTGAATCTCTCTTGCTTTCTTGATAATATTTGTTTATACTTGCTTTAGCTAGATCTCCTGTGCAGGTTTCCATGAAACACTGATAGTAATTGTGTGTGGCATAGGGACAACATGAAGAGATAAAGGGAGGCAGTGTGCAGAGGAAAACAAATGAATAAAACGTAAGGGTTTTATCCAGAATTAGAAGCACGGAAAGGAAAGGAAATTGCAGGAGAATCATGCTCCAATGCTATTTGATTTTCCAGGCTACGAAAAGGGAAGGAGACCACACCCAACCAATGCCAACCATAAAGGAAAACATCACCAGGACATCAACAACGATGGGTGTTCGAAATTGCACCTATATTTAAACAATACGTAGTGCATGTTGAACGCGAGGAATGGGGACCCCATTAAAGAGAGAAGGCAGACAAGGGTCCCAACAAGAATAAAATATACCCAACTGTAAAGGAGGGAGTTTTGTCTAAAACATTGAGCACTAAAATGAGTAACTAAAGGAATAAAAACTCTAAGGAAACCTCTACGCAATTTCTCCAATAACTCTCTAAGATATTTGATGCAGTCTGGAGAAATTTTAGGGAGGAAGATCGACAAAAAATAGTGTGTACTTGACTGGTTCTAGTTGATAGAAGGTAATAAGCAGGAGGAGGGTAAGGAGGATCTGAACGCTTAGGTGTTAAGGAGTGATTGAAGGAGTTTGGTCCAGCGAGGAAGCTCCTAGATGTTGCACCGTGCAGAGAATGTTAGGCACGTACACAAAGTCAAGGCTCTCGCTTGGAGCTCATTTCATGCCCAATGCCCCTCTCCACTCGTGCCATCTCAAAATTCCACCCGAAACTATGTGTGCATGATTCCCTTTGTCAATCGCTGAAAGAACGAGTCACACCTGGCCTCTCCCAAGAGGATTTGTAGGTAAAGGATCCAAGGCACCCGGCTAGCTAAGCCCCCTCACAGGCGGACAATACTCATGCCATTCACTGCTTCAATCTCAAATGGAAATATTAGATGAGAATAGCATACTTAAGGTAAAACCTCAAGGAGAAGGAATTTACGAGTTTAACCTTCTCTACTCAAAGCTACACTAGCATGGAATCATAATTCAACTGAGCAGAAGCAGGTGATGGGTTAAATATGGAGATGAATCAACGGTCCTCGCAGAAGGAGAAATAAAGATTCGATGAGTGCCCAACTGGGACTCGCGCCAAGGATTCAATAGTGTTAATGAAACAAAAACACAAGGCGCAAATAGATCTATACTAGTTATAAGTTTCCTGTGTGGAGGGAGGATACTGACATCTAACTCTTGTCAAATTACCAGGATGATTAAATATTTAACAACGATTCCACATGAAAAGGGTTCCAACTTTGGATAGCCTACTAGTTAAATAATACAATCTACCGCTAGATAACACAAGAGAAGGTCTTTAAGTAACGATTGAATTCCAATAAGGTTACTACAGCATTCAAGTAGAAATCAAGGGATCGGTAAATGGAAGGACAGTTAATGAAAATAAAGAATACCAGTGTGTTGGACAGAATTTCAAGATTCAACTTCTAACTACCCATACCCATCAAGAATCATAAAAATCACCACCCAATATAAATCATATATTCTAACTAAATAAACACAACAAAACTAAAAAGTGTACCGTAACCAAAGGGAAAAGAATCCAAATTTTGTTGTCCCGCGCTCATGCTATGTCCCGCTCTTGCTTGTCAACTGTTGAGACCTCACCGGTACCTCCCAACCAATGCTACGTGTACTCTTCTCCCCCCTGAGCCCCTCGAGCCACAAAGAGGCCATGCACACAAACCAGAGGAAGTCTAGCTCCCATCTCACCTTGCAAGGTCGCTACCACTCTCTAGTCGAGCTGGGCATCCCAACTCCCACAAGGTAAAATCAGTCAAGAAAAATATCGGCAGCATAACCTTACGCCTACCAGTCGTGATCCATACTCCTCCTCTGCCATCCTTTTTATAGAGTTTTCTTAGTGATTATTTTCCCAAACCCTCATTAGATTATTTTCATTAAATGTAATTAGGATAAACCTCCCTCGTACACAGGTCACCTGATCCCTTAGTTGCACCAGAAATTAATTAATTAATTAAATCAATTTTTCCTATTTCCCTCACCCACCTAAAAGCGTTCCTAAAAACGCTCCTCGGTGTCCCTTTGTTCCCTTACATTTCTTAAGTTATTGACATCTTACTTAAAGCCTAGTTGAGTTCACAATTAGAAAGTTTCAAGGGATAGATTCCCTACTAAGTTAGACATTCCCCTTTTTCTTTAAGTTTCCCCTTTTTTTTAAGTTCCCATTTTTATCTAAGTTCAGAATTAGCAAGTTTAGACATAAACAACAATTTACCCTTTTAATAATTTAATCCTTCATTAAAATTTCAATTTAATTAATTATGTTTGAATTTTCTTTACCCCCTTCTCGTTACATGTCCATTTATTTATTTTTGTTCAATGTTCTACATAGACCTAGGTTTTAAATTCACTAGGCTTGGTGACAGTTTTTAAGGGGGAAAATTAGTTATTAATCTTTACTAATACCATCATTCATTTTAAGGTCGACCAGGTCCTAAGGAGGCATAGTTTTCAAGGTACTAGGTTTATTAACTTGCCAGAGTTAAAATCGCGATGTTCCCTTCAAGATGCACTACGTGCTCCAAGGGTGCCACTCGCTTGCATTCATGTTTTATTTGTGCGATGTGCCCTTCAAGACGCACTATGTGCTCCAAGGGTGCCACTTGCCTTTTGACTAATTTTGGTAGACGTCAAACCCCTAGAGTCAATAATCTGTTAGGTGAACTTGTGGGAGACTAAGGGCCTCTACGGAATAAGGACCCTGCCTTATTGCATGTGCCTTAGAATCATCGTGAGACACTGTCACAGTATTCCCTCACGACATCGTGGATCTATCGAACTATGTAATCGTTAACCTACAGTTCGAGCTACGATGGGAGTGCTAGTAGGCTGTGGCAGGGCTTCTGCCACACCTCTCCCTCAATATCTTTGGTTGTCATGCATGACCCCTTTACTCCTAATGTGAGTCTGGTTAGCAAGCTATCGCCAGCCTGCATCCATCAATGAAACATGTTAGCGATAACAATCAACATCATAATATCTAGTCATGTGTCACATATGTAATATCAAAACATTCAAACCATAACCTTCTTATCTCTGACTCAATCCGCAGTCCAAGGAGATCCATCGATTCCATTGGCATCCTCAAACGTCCAGAGTCCTGCACACTTAGGAAACCAGTCAATAGCACCTATCGATATAAATATCATAAAATAATGTATCATCAAATCCACAAACATTATCATGCTCCGTAATCAAATTAGTCAATCATATAGTGAACCAGATCACTTGCACACAAGTTTCCACAAGAACAAGTCACATCGGGTCGTGCAAGAGCAGGATGTTACACCTTAAATAATGAAGGTTTCACTTGAGCTAAAGTCTCTAGCGCATGGACATGGCCCGAATACATGAATAAGGGGTGATGTCACCCTCCTATGCCCAAACGTTCTCTTCTTGGAGAATGACATCATACTTTTAGGGGACATTTTACAATTTAGGTGCACTTGGTGGTGTTGTGGGATTGAAGCCCCACTCTATTGCTTGAATTCGGGATGACATCGCACACTTCTAGCATGACTTCCTAGCCTTTGGAGGCTAACCTTCACATGTGCACCATGGAGAAGACTTTTGTGGGATTATATGCCATCATTTTTCTATTTTTATATCATTTTGTAGCCTATGTGGGAAAAAGACAAATGGATTTTCTAGTTGAGCATTGTAATGTAGGTTTTAGGCCTAAAATTATGGATTTAATTGTAAAGTGGAAAAACTATGACTTGGTTTTCCTCATATAAATATGAGGCAAGTCATTTTTCATTTCATCATAACTCATCACTTGATAATGATAGTCTTGGACTTAAATTTCGGCCTTCTTGGAAAAATCACTCTCTCTCTTTTTCTTGTCAAAATGGACGCAAATCTAGTCTATTGGAGCAATAAAGGCTAGTGACTTCTCTTGATGGTGTTTTTTTGGAAAATTGTTGATGATTCTTGGTATTAAATGGTTCATCCATGCTATCTCTTAGATTTGGTGAGTAATTTCTATAATTTTTATTGTTGCTTTGCTTGTTTAAATTCAAGAAAATATCTTAAACCCTAGGAGGAGTAAAAGGGATTACATTATCCACCAAGGTTTATTTACTTTTTGCTATTGAAGGGATATAAGGATTGCAAAAAGAATTAAGAGGGTTTACACCCTTGTTTCAAGGCTTAGATAGGGATTATTTCTCTAGGGAGTAAGAGGGTTTACACCTCTAGAGAAACTTTAACCCTAGTTTGTCTTGGATCCCAAGCTAGACGATTTGGATGGATTGTTGTTGGGTGTTATAAGGGTTTAAATCTCAACAAAAATCTCTTCTTCCTCTTCAATTAGTTTGTCTTCCAAGGAAGAGACTCCATTTACCCAATAAAAAGTCACTAATATTTTCATTCAAGTTGTTAATTGTTGTATTGGTAAACATGAAAATTTGTGGTTTGGAATTGTTCAAGTTGGATGATTCGGATTATTTTCGTCATGAAATGAAAGATGAGATATAATAAAGAAATGTACAGAGTTTGCTCATATATCCAATAATATAACATAAATATATTAGAGATGTAATCATAAACAAAGGGATACAATAATACACGATTTCTATTGATGTGCAAAATGTACAGAACTATAAAAATACAAAGTGAAAGACTCACTAGAATGGTGGCAACTTATCCCTGAGAAGAGATATGACGGCTACTTGAATTCGCAAGAAGATGAGTACAATGAGGCTCTAAAGTCCTTTTTACAATAAATATGAATTCAAAAACCCTATACATCCAAAAACCTAACCCTGGGATATGAAGCGTCAAAAGTCATGTGGGCCCCGTTTGGGTAAGTTAGTACATTAAATTCCTAGAGTCATAACTTTTGTGTACGATCTTTGTTTAGGGCGCATATAGCTCGTTGGAAAGGTATTGATGAGGAGATTCATTTAGGGGGGTCAATGAGAGCCTTTGGCTATCATTGAGGTGCCTGATCGTGAAAAAACATCATTTAGTCCCTCAAACTGGCCCTCGAAGTTAAAAACTGCTAAAAATAGTAAATTGCCAAAATTGCCAAAAAATGTTTTGAATTGGTTGGAAAAGGTGGGTGGCCATCAATATCCACCTGGATCAATCCTCCCTCCTTAGGAAGAAATGGTCTCCATTGCGTTGAATTCTCAGGGGAGAGGGAAAATCATTTGTTGAATTTGCATCTTGATGAGTTGTTTTCCTTGCTAGAGAAGTTGCACTGCTTAGCTTGTTGAAGGTTGTCATGAACATGTGGCTGGAAGGGTTGGACCTTTTTAACCAGATATGGCTGTGTGCAGAATAAATCCTTGCACTTTGCTTCAATCTTTTTGACCTTCTTCGGCTGGATAGAAGGTGCTTGGAATGAGGTTGCGTGGTTGCAGTGTTCTTTTGTTCACCTTCTGAACAAATTGTGAAGAAACTGAATTTTGTAGTATGAGATACTACCTTGCGGCACTGTTTAGGTGCGAAAATAGTTGGAACTACCTCTGGTATCCTATAGAGATTACCCCCCAGAATAATAATGACACTGCGGGGTTGAGACTCATAGATACCATGGTGCTTCCACATATATGCTTGGCCCAAGAGAACATCACAGACATCCAGCAAGACAACATCACATAATACCTCATCCTTTAAGGGTAGGATGTCGTATGGCAATCGACACTGTTGGATGACATGAAGATCACGTCCCTGGCGAAGCCAACCAATGTTGTATGGTTGTGGGTGTGGTGTCGTCGAAAACCCCAACTGTTTGATGACCTCTGCTGAGATGAGGTTCTTTTGGATTCCGATATCAACGATAAAACGTAGTGGGGTCCCCTTCACCCACATCTGTGAATGAAAAATGTGCTCCCTCTCTTTAGGATATGTTGGTTCTCTTGTTGAATTGGTGTGATCGTGACAATAGCAGTGGGGTCTGCGTCGATGTTCTGTCTTCTACCAATATTTTCTGAATCAGATTCGGAATCAGGGTTCAGCTCCTTGTCTTTGATATTAGACACCAATGATTGTTTTGAGCGACATTCATCAGTGTTTTGCTAGGGGATTTTGTGGAAATCACACCACTTTTCAGTGTCCTTCTTTGTCTTCCTGTGACCCTTCTTTTCCTATGGCTTGGACTGGTTTTCAGGAGGATGTTTTTTAGGGCCATATCTATCATATTTTTGTTGTTGTGGATTCACAGACCTGAACTCTCGCTTGTTCTGGTGCTTAAATTTATGTTCGATTTTAACAACATATCGATAAGCAACACCCAATGAAGAGATGTCTAGAAAATACATTTCAGTTTGGATGTATTTTTGTAGAGCCCCACGGTATTTCAAAACCAAATGTCACTCAGAGTCTTTGATACCCAGCTTGGTGCATAAGGTATGGAAGGTGTTGGTGAACTCCCACATTGCTTGGCCCCTTTCTTGCAACAGTGTGGCCCATATCATGTACTGGTCATCATAGTTTCCAACAGGGTAATATTGTTCCTTGATCGCATCCACAAAAAAATCCCAGCTGGGCGTGGCCCCATATATTCCAGACTCCTCTGTGGAATTTTTCTCCCAGTAAGTTTCCCACCAATTTTTTACATGGGGGAGAGACTTAAGGAGTTAAAAGGTGATATTTTCCTTGTTGGAGAAATTATGAACAGAGAAATAACCTTCTAGCATATTTAACCATTTTTCTAGGGCATGTGCATCTATCTGTCCTTCAAATATGGGAATATCAAAATTAACTTGTACCTTGAAAGGAGAGATGCCTCCAAAGTAGTCACTTGATGAAGACACGGTGGTTGTCATCGATAGGCATTGAAGGATGTGGGAAAAATTCTCCATCATTTCGTCCCTCTGTCACGTGAGAGCTTGCTCAAGCAACAGATTAATAGAATCTTTTGCTCCATCATTTTAATTTTCTTCCACCATGGAGGGTTTCTTGGGCATGTGAGAGCGATTTTCCTCAAGAGAGAAAATATCGAGACCCAACTTTCTATACTCAAACCTCTTCGAGGGACATGCACTGAAAAACAATCAAGAGGAGCCTGCTCTGATACCACTGATCCGGATTATTTTCAGCACAAAATGAAAGCAGAGATATAATAAAGAAATGTACAGATATATATCATATATCCAATAATATAACAAAAATATATCAAAGATGCAACCATAAACATAGAGATACAATAATACACGATTTATATTGATGTGTGAAATGTAGAGAACTGTAAAAATACAGAGTGAAAGACTCGCTAGAATGGTGGAAGCTTATCTCTGAGAAGAGAAGAGATGATTATAATGAGGCTCTGAAGGCCTTTTATGATAAATATGAATAACAAAACTCTGTACATCCAAAAACCTAACCCTGTGAGATGAAGCTACAAATCTCATGTGGACCCCATTGGGGTAAGTTAGTATATTAACTTCCCGGGGTTGTAACTTGTGCATACGATCTTAGTTTAGGGCACACAATAGCTCATTGAAAAGGTATTGACAAGGAGATTAATTTAGGGGTATCAATCAGAGCCTTCAGTTATCATTGAGGTGCCTGATCAAAAAAAAATGTTGTTTAGGCCCTCAAATTGGCCCCCGAAGTTAAAAACTGTTAAAAATAGTAAATTACCAAAATTGCCAAAAAATTGTTTTGAGCCAGTTGGAAAAGGTAGTTGGCCATTGATATCCACTTGGATCATTGGATTTGAAATTTACATTATTTAGACTATCTTATTCTACAAAGGCATCTTGATTGGTCAAGTGGTTAGTTTGTTGTAATAAACATTAAGCTAAAGCCATTAGAGCTTCAATAAAATATCTTTCTTAATAATTTTTCTTCACTTTTGACTACTGAAACTTGCATGTAAGTAGTGAATTTTGAACGCATTTTCAAGGGCTATTGATTGGGTGGCTTGCTTGCTGATTTTGTTGGTTAAATTTTTTTATTATAGAAAACAAATTATACACCCATAGGGATATCATAATTCTGTGATGATAACACTCTTTTACAACCCTCCTTTATCATCTAACTCGTTGTTTTAAGCATTGGAATATTATCTCTAAGTGCATGCTCATTTGTCCAATATTATATGCTAGTTAGACTATGTAATTTGTAGTTGTTATAACTTTGTCATTGCTAATATTTAATTTTCTACTGCTGCAATTTTTGGAAAAAAAGGTTTCTTGTTGATTCCCCTGCTATTTTGGGGCTTATATCGTCATATATTGTCTTAGTTTGGATTTTCTAACATTTTTTTGGAAACACACGACATTGGCAACATTTTCCTTGAATCATATTCATCCTCCATCAAACCTCAAGACCTTGTAGTCGTGACCTATATAGGTGGTTCCTTCTTCCCTTGACCTCTCCTCATGTAATCCCCCTAGGGTCACCCAAGAAGCCTCCATTATGTTGGATTTGTCCATCATTCAAACAAGGGGGATATATATTGAGGTGACAGTGATAGGTGTCCCCAGTTGTGTCTTTCATTTATTGCTTGGTTTGTGTTCAGGGGTCAAGATTCCCTTAAACTCAACAGCAGGAATCACGCCTAGAGACGAGGCCCAATTATACTCTTCCCTGTTTGGGGTGGCATGATTCTCCAGACTCATGGTACAGAAAAATTCGATGGGGTTTACTTAGTTATAGGACAGATCCTTTACAAGGTTATTTTCTATTAAATTATTAGTTTATCTATTAACTAGTCAGTCACTAATTCCTTAAGAAGGTTGGGTTTAGGTTAACCTTTACCGGCAGCATGTAAATGATACCTCTTATTAATCAATATCAAACAATAATATTCTCTTATTTATCAAGAAAAAGATCTCGCCTAAGAAAGGGAAGTATATGAAGAAAATGATAGATAACTTGAAATAATTCTAGTCATTGTAGAACACACAATTTGTATAACACCATCGAGTTCATGCCTATATATATATATATATGTATGTGTGTGTGTGTGTGTGTGTGTGTGTGTGTAATGACTGTAATGATTCAGGATAACTTAAATGAAAAAATAGTGTCTTACTAAATCGTTTGCAGTAGACCACAATAAAGTAGAACAATCCACAAATTGAGTTACTCCACAACCTTTGGAAAAAATTGTCTTCGACTCTAAATGAGCTTCCAAATTAAACTTCAAAATAATTCTTTGTATAATCGCCCACTATTACAAAACCATCGACCCTTTAAAATGAGGTCAACCTCTTTATTTATATCAAAAAATCCATGCAAAACTTATCAATAACGCTTGTTTAACAAGAGATAACAAAAAATAAAGTAGATCGTATCCACATGGAAACTATCAGTGAGATTCAGTTAACTCATAGGGTTTGTTCTGTCATATTCACACCATTTGGAGAAAATATCTTCACATGTGTGTAAATATGGGAATCGATGATGGTCCATCAACATGTTGAACTTATCCTTCATCTCCATTGACCAATATTTAAATCGATCGATCTCAGAGCCAATATGTTGTAGGACCCATGTTTTCCCTTTCATCCCATCGGTGAGTCTTTTAACATTTCCTTTATCAAGTGTTCGAATCTCCCAATCCTTGGATTTAAACTCGTCATCAATCTCGTTGAATCCTTTAACTATGATATGTAAGTTGACGAAGTAGTTGGGGTTGCCAAATTCTCAGAGTTGAAGGTCTAACATTTTTTTATTGAAGTGATTCAAATGTTTGAGACACTCCTCCCATATTTCTTTCATTTTTAGTCGTGGTTCTATCACCAGTTGTACCCAATACTTTGTTTCTACCTTAAATATGGCTAAACTCTCCTCTACAAAAATCATGATGCCATGTTCTTCCTCACCTCTGCCTTTCTGGATCTCTCTGATATATTCAATTTTTTCAGATACCTAATTCCCCTTCTTAGACCATCTCATCATATCCTTGTATGCTACGAGGCCCAACAAGGTCTCTCCCTCATAGCCAACAATGTTGGTCATGAAGATATCTCTATCCCAATTGAACTAACTATAAATTTCTATGAATTCAATCTTCATGAACCTTGCTGCTTGGGTGGCATCATGGTAGTAATCCACCTGATGTCTAAGGTGTGCCAATTATTTTCTCAAAAATTCATATTCTCGTTCATCTTCTTTCACTCTATCTATGGTGGCATTGGATATAGTTATTCATGTCCCTAACAACTCACTTACCCTATACTGTCTTGCATCCATCAAGATTTCTTCTGTGGTGATCATCACATCACTGTCTAAGGTGAGTCCTCTCTTTTTCCATGTCCTCTTGACAACCACTTATCTCTTATGGTCATAAGAAATGGTCTGAACATTGACCACTTCGTCTACATGCTCTTGAATCGGTTGATCTCCCCATGTGAGGACATTCCCTAAGCTTCCTGGTGTATGAAAGTGTTCAAGTGTTGTCGCATTGCCTCCGTCATCCCTTGGCTCCCGATGATCGATCCCTTCACCTTGTCTATGTGTCATTCGATACAATCTAGAGGCTTCAGTCGACCCCATTCCTATTTTGTTGGGCGAGTATCTGATTTGTATTGCGCTTGGTTCATTTCATATGACCCCTACTACAATGTCTTATGCTGATACTACCAATCCTCAGAGTGAGGAGTGTTTTGGATATTCTATTGAGATTTCCTTGGGTTCACATTACTTATCATCTCTTCCTCTTCTTCATTACTGATGTGAAATCATGATGAATATTTAGCACTTGGGCCCTCTAGAACCTCACCCTTTATTGATGTCTCATTTCTTAGTTCCTTATGAGTTTTGATGTTTCCTTCCTCTTTGTTCAATGACTGATGGGTTCGATCTAGAGTGGTACCATCACCTGTAGCTGCACCTAACTTTTTTTCCATTCCCAAAGGTTTCGATCCTTCGGACACATGTGTTCCTAATACCTATGTTACTGGTTCATATGTAACAAAAAAAGTAGTATTTGATTTCTCGATGTCGTTTTCATATATCATTATTAGGTCAGCAATGACATGGGATATTTTCCTTAGGGTGTCAGGATTTGTTAATATTATAGGTGTTGGCTCGGTCCCTGGTTCTTCCACAGTGATTTTCTCTTAAGTATTTTTCTCATTGTATTCTTCTACTTAGATATTCCTAGGGTTTGCTTGCTACCTTGATCCCCCGAATGTGACCAGCGTTATTTCCACAGATATTCCTTCTGGCACTATGAAATTGTTATCGTGCATCTGCATCATCCTTACAGCGTCATCCAAGATTCTTTGTGCCTCAGACCTGTCCATTATTTGTTCTGCACCTTCTTGTTGAGATTGTTCCATTATTATTATCTTGGATGTCTATTCTATAAAGTCCAACTGTTCATTCATAGACAGGGCCATGAACATGACTAGGTCTGGCTTTTCTTTCCTCTGCAAAACTTCATCCTACCTCAAGACATTCTCTATGAATATTTCATCTTCAAATTCATTAGGTGCATACGACCAATGGAAAACCACCTGATTAACATGTTCAACCACCATTGTTCTAGGCTCGTGCCTCCTGTATCTCCTGGTGAAGAACCTATACTCTATCTGAATCTGAGCTTCATGTCTAGCCTACATAGTATCCTTTACAAAATGGTAACAAATATAAAATTCATAAGGGATGAATAACCTTTTCTTATATTTTACCAGAGATGCATTCAACCCTTGTAGTATGGTCTGGTAGAAAATTTCACCTAACACCATTTTATCGGGCACATGAATTGAAAATAAGTGTGGTGCTCCGGTGGCTCTAAAAATTATGATATACATGCTCCTTTCATCTAGGTAACAATGCCCAATTTTGGATATTACCTTCCTCGTTTCTTTTGAAAGCCTAGGGCAGTCTTTTTTGAAGATCAATGAATATACTCTAGCTATGAACCCGTCGCATATTACAGTGATTGATATTTTGTACCTGTTCTCCCATAATATGTTGAAATAAACATGTACATGAAGCTCAGAGATATTCCAACTTAGTCTAAGGCATGGGAATACATTCCTAGCTCATATTGTGTCTAGGAGATAAGATGTCATGTAGAATGCAGGGGTTTCTCTGAATTTTGTATTTTGTGCTGCCTCTATCTTGGGGCTTAATTGCTTTGAATTAATAGCCCCCCAATTGAAGGTGCTTCCTAATATACCCACTATATAATCCAAAGGTATCCAAGCCTCGGAGAACCTAGAGAAATATTTTTCTTCGTACAAACGATATATCAAGGCCATCATGAAAATTTAGGGCTCTCAGAGGTTCACCATGTTGTACCACTCTAAGGACCAATTGGTTGGTGTTATGTCGTTCATAAAATGCCACAACAAAATCCTTGTTCAGTATTACTTCGACGTCTTTGAGTTTATAATAAGCGCTTACCTCCATTGGAAAAAAGATGCCTATGCACTCTCCATCCTTGTTATTTAGCAGGCATTTATCTGCATTGGTATGGTGGAAAATCCACTCCATGATCTCAACACATGATAGAGAAGACATCCTAGCTGTTACCATATGCAACGAAGAATGTCTGATATTCTGGAACACCTGATCATCCATTTTCCTCATCTCTGGATCGTTGTGAGGCATAAATTCTGGGAAATAATCATAATGGATTTCGTTATACAGATCCAACCGGGAAGGAAGAATTACCTTGGAATCAGTGTCATTGTATGTGTCTTTGAATAATGGGGGTGTATTTTCAGGATTATTTTGCGACATTTTGATCATCGATTCTTCTTTGGGGGAAAACTCCAAATTTTTTGTTGTCGAGTTGGACACCTCTCCAAATTGATCACATCCTCCTTTTGGGGTCTTAGGTGACCTACGGGTTATTGATCGTCTTGGCGTAATTTTTCCTACAAATACAATAATTCATATCAGTATCTCCCCTACCATAAAAGTTTAAAGGAAACCATGATAAACACCTTGTGTGGAGATTTTTCCAAGTCAAATACTCACTGGTTCCATATTTTGCAATAAACATAGCCCAACTCAATTTCTCAGCGACACTAGATCAATTGTTAGTTATTGAATGAAATTAAAACAGTTCTATGCAATACATGGGATCATTTAAATGTATTCGAACAAATAACAGTTATCCCTCACATCCACCATCATCAAGTTTTGGTAGAACGGATCTACAAAATATTTTTATTAATTCCATCCGCTACTTGTGCAATATTTTTAAGTAAAAGTGACGATCAAATCAGCGACATGAAGGGACATTAGATTTTTTTATCGGGGGTTTTAAAAGGTCGTCGATTAACATGCGGCAGTTTGAAATTGGAAGTCGTCCATTTGGCCTGATTGAGGTTTTGAAGAAAACGCGTGAACAAACAGTCGATCCGATAGAGATGACAAGATGAAGTTATTTTCCCTGCATTTGATTTGACTAGGATGTCAACATGGCATATTTTAATTAGTGCAAAACATAGGGATGCATGCAGTTAGAAGGTCCAGAGATGGGCAGTCTCGATGACTTCAAGGATCCTAGGAAAGACTAAATAGACGGTTCAGACTGCTAGTCTTTAATTCTTTGATCGGGCATCAGTTGGTAGTAGGATGCGGGTTAAAAGATGGTTTTCCCCTTCTTGATCAGTCAATGTCGATGTCTATCAAAATTCAATTCTTTCACATGGTTTGTGCATTTTCATGTGTTCAACCCCAAGTGTTGATTCCTGATATGTATCAACGTCGACAACTACCTCTTGGACTTACCGGTGGGTTTTTTCCTACTGATATCACCAACACCTGACATTGATCGATGTTATCACTTCCAAGAATGAGCAGCGCCTTTCTGAAACTTAGTACCAGAATCGATTGATGTTTGATGTTAATCGGTGTCAACGACTACCTCTTGGACTCAACAATGGGTGTTTTTTCAACTGACCTCGTCGACGCTCGATGTTCATCGGTGTCGAAACTTTCATGAGAAAGAAACACACTTGCACAACTGGTATCCTAAATGGTCGACACCTGATGTTAATCAATGTCGACATTATTGAGACTGTGCCACATTTTTGACACATAGATTGAGTTGACCAATCCTCGACATTGATCGATATCAACATTTCAGAGTATCATTCATTGAGTATCAGAGAACTTTACCTTTAGCAGTGATTCTTTGAAGACTTTCTGGATTCATAGATGCGAGTCAAACCATATGAACAATGAAGAATATTGGAAAAAATAGTAAATATGAAACTTATGTAAAAAATTGATTGAAACAATGCAAACGGAAATAGAAAAAGTCGTAACGAAAAATTGGAAAATTTTAGAGTGTGTTGAGTGCTCAACAAATGGTGATTCGTTGGTAGAATGAAGACTCTTTGTTTCAATCTGCAATGATGTTGACAGAATTCTTTGGAAATGGTTAGTAGCTTGATGCAATAAACCATGGATGACTCACAAATATGTATACAAATGGACCAAGGACATTCCAACCGACTGCTCATGGGGATTCACCTGAATACATTCTTGTTTCCATTTAACCACTGACACCTACCTTTCCATTGAGATTCAATTCAGAACTCAAAACTATTAAGGAGACATGATTTTGTTACTTTTTTCTGAAATTCAAGAACCTTACCATGGTGTTCCTTTACTACCAATGAGCGTACATATCCCTGACAGAGTCACTTGGATATCACAGACCTTGATCTTCTTCCAGCGAGCACCCATAGCCCTGAAAAATATATCTACATACTCTACCAATTATACATTCTGACTTGTTATTTTATGTTCATCTTTGTTGCATACATGTTGCGAATGAACCAAGGAGGAGGATATCTATTTTCTGGTGAAGGATCGGAACCATATATATTTTATTCTTTGTCTTTTTTGAACAAAATGAGGAATAACTTTTCTTTGTTCGGGTATAGGCCACACTCTCCTTTGTTCCATTTCCATCAGTATTCCCAGACCACGAGGTAGTTGACCTATTTTTTCCTTGAGCGATTTGTATACATAAACGTGAATTACCCATGTGTTGAATCCTCTGACCAATAGACCTTCTCATTATTGTTTTGCGAAATTTTAAAAATGAGAGATGAGAATCTAGCTTCAGTAGATTGTGCCACCACTTTGAAAAAGAACACACCCAAAATCATGATATCATCAAAGTAATAAAAACAAGAAAATCAAAAGGAAATCAAATCACACAAAGAAAATCAAACCAAAAGGAAAGAAAAATTGAAAGCACCAAACTTGTCACTCAAAACAAAATTTAAAAAAACAAAGAAGAAATAAAAGGTAATCTATAATACAGGAAGTTGTCTTCGAGACAACTTATGAAAAGAAACACTTTAAGACTTGGTCATTGATGGGAAGAGCTTCTATATCACCCCTAAGTTTTTGCAGATGGTAAGTGCCTACCCAAATTTTCTCAGCGACTTGAAAAGGTCCAAGCCAAGGATTTTGGAATTTTGAATGTTTCCCCTTTGGCTCATTGATTTTATCCCACTTAAGAACCAAGTCCCCTACTTCAAATATTTTATCACCAGCCTTTTGTTTATCAAACCATTTTTTAACTATTTGTCGATGGGATGCAAACTTCCTTCTTGCTTGTTCTCGTTCTTCATCAACCATGAGGAGGGTATTAATTCTCTATTTCATATTGGATGAGGGTTGTCCTCTTGAGGACTGGGAAAGCTGCAAGGATGGGAGATATAGGTTGGTTGGAAAGATGGCTTCTTGTCCGTACACCATAAAGTAAGGGGAATTCCCTAAGGCTTCCTTGGGTGTTACCCTATAATCCCATAGAGTGTTATGCAATGCATTGCACCAGTTCCAATGATTTTCTACGACTGTCTTCTTAAGAATACTTATTATATTTTTGTTAGTAGACTTGGAAACACCATTTCCTGGTGGATAGTAGTTGGAAAAATATTGCAATATAATCCCTTTATCTAAAGAAAATTCAGTCAAAAGAGTAGAAGAAAAATATGCAACATTGTCAAATACCAAGACTGAAGGCACCCTGAACCTTGTCATGATGTGTTGTTCAAGAAATCATATTACTACCTTCTCATTGACTTGGGTAAGGGGAATGTATTTCAAGCATAATTTGAAGAAATCGGTAGTAATCAGCATATACTTGTGTTGTTTGGATGAGTTTTGGTTTATTTCTCCTATTATATCTATTCCCTATTGTTCAAATGGCCTAGAAATTGACATTGGTTGCAATGGAATAGTCACTTTCTCCTCCTTCCCAGCGCTCATATGACAGACCTTGCACCTTCTAACATATGTGTGAGCGTCCCTAAATAAATTTGGTTAATAATATTATGCCCTTAAAATATTATGGGTTGTCATCTCTCCTGCAAAATGTCCCCCCGCAGGGCCGTTTTGAAGTTCCTTTGACACTCTTTTAGCATATTCCTTTTCAAGACATCTTAACAGCATTCCATCATAATTTAAGCGAAAAAACATTGAATTGATAAGAAGTTATCGTGCATATTTAATTATGAGTGCTCTTCTTTCTCTTGGTTTCAGGTATTCAGGGCAGGTACCATGATGGATGAAGTGAGATAGGTCGGTATACCAGGAGTCTTGTGTGGGTGGGATATACAATACTTCACCACACCATAAATACAACTCATTGTCCCAACCTGGATCCTCAGTTTCTATTAGTTCTTGGGATTCCATGGCCATTTTTCACAGTCCTTGACCCTTGATGATCCTTTCCGGTTTAATTTCTAGTTCAAATTATTGGATGACAGACATCCAGTTTCCTCTTCTTTCCCCCATTTCCTATTGTGTGAATAGTGACCTGATAGTCGGGTGGGGCAATATAACCTTAGTATGATTTTTTAGGATGTAAGGTCTGAAGTGTTTTACTGCCTCATAAACAACATAGGCTTGTTTTTCAATGGTTGGGTATTTAAGTTTCAATCCTTGTCGGTTGGTGCTCATGAATGAGACAGGGGCCTCGTTATTTCATCATCTTTTTTAGTAAGGATTGCAGCTAATGATTGATTTTAGGAGAAAGTGTAGAGAAATAAGTCCTTACTGAAATCAGGGCTATGTAGAATAGGGGATTGCGATATGGAAGTTTTAATTCTTTCAAAAGCTTGTTTTCCCTCATCAATCCTTTTAAATTCAATGTCTGTGTGTATCATTCTCTACAATGGTTTTATCATTTCTACAAAATTAAGGGTGAACTTTCTTACAAAGTTAATCCTCCCAAAGAAATATCGCATAGCCTTCTTATTATGAGGGAATGGCAGTTGTGAAATCGCTTTTATTCGTTCAAGGTTAATATGGATGCCATTCTTAGAGATTATATGACCCAAGAGTTTCCCTTCCTCCACTTTGGATATAGTCTTTTTCGGGTTCAAGGATATTCCATACTTTCTACATCTTTCAAAAATCTAAGTGAGATGGGAAATATGATCAGCCATGTCCTGGGAGTAAATTGTAACATCATCTTGGTATAAAACTACACATTTTTTAATTAATCCCCGAAATGCCACATCCATGGCTCTTTGGAAAGTAGTTCCCACGTTGATTATCCCAAATGGCATGTGTTTATAGGAGAATGTTCCTCATTTAGTTCGAAAGGTTGTTTTCAATCTATCCCCTTCTGATACCAACACTTGGTTATATCCTGAGAATCCATCCAAAAGTGAGAAAATCTCTACTCCCGATACAGTATGCAGAAGTTGCTCCATGGGGGGAATAGGGTAGTTATCTTTTGCAAAGGCCCTATTTAAATTTCAGAAGTCTACACATAAGTGAATTTCCCCGGACTTTTTTTTAATATTATCTTTGCATCTAACAGTTTCTTGAGTTCTTTCTACATCAAGGGTTCGAGATATGGGTGGAATTTTTGTAGCTTTTGTTTGAAGGGCTTGACCTTAGGTCTTAACGGGATAGTGTGTTGAATTATCCTAGTGTCATATGTCTTCAAATCCTAATAAGACCATGCGAACACATCCTGATACTCTTTGAACAATCTTAGGTATGCCTTCTTTTCCCCAGGTGACAATGATCTCTCAAGGTTGATGTTTTTGGGTTTATCGTATGTTCTTATATTTATGACTTCATAGGATGGACATGAACTGTTGGTTTTGATATTTTTTGGTTTTTTAAATTTCTCTCATAAGTCGAACAAGTTCTCAAGAATAACTACTCCTCGAGGCATAGTGTGGAGTTTAGGTTGGGTTGGGTTACTACCTTTTGTTGTGTTAGGGTCTTGATTATCACGTTCTATCATAATATTTTGAAAAAAATCATCATCTATAGCTAAGTCTCTGAAATTTTCTTCATTAGTCAAAAATGATATAATTTGTTCATCTCCTTCAAATACCCTCCAGTTAGCAATGTTATCTGAGACGGAATGTTTGTACAATAATTCTATGGAGAACCTTGAGGTTTCATAATCCTCTAAGAGAGACAATATTGAAGCAATTGTGGCCAATGTGTCAGCCAGTGTATTCTTAGATCGAGGTATGGCCATGATGTTGAATGCTTGCAAGTTTTCTATCATCCTATGAACTTCCTGCTGATAATTCCTCAAATGGGGAGAATTACAATGGATGTTTTTTTTTACCTATCTGACAATGATTTTTGAATCACCGAAGACAATCAGTTCCTTGATGTTCAAATCAATATCTTTCTTAATTCCTTGGACTAACGCCTTGTATTCAGCGGTGTTTTTTGTGCATTCAAATTCCAATCTACAGGACAAAAAACTATGTTTTCTTATTGGATCAATGAAAATACATCCTGCACGAGCCCCTTCTTGAGACTTTGATCCATCAAAAAGGCAAGTCCAGATTTCAAAGATAATTTTTGGTACCTGTTATAGCAAGATTTTCCTCACCATTGCTATCTTGCACAGACAACCTTTTTCCATTTCTCTATGCAGACTTATCATCCCTTTTTGTTGAATCCAGAGATAAAAATATACATTTTTCCACATATACGTGCCCTAACAGCTATGCAACAAGCGTATACGCAGGCTTCTCCACTACATCCCACGTACATCGGAATTTGTGACAAAAAATACAAAAATAGAGTAGGGTTTCCATGTCATGACAAGAGATCTCTGATCCTTGGCCTTCCATATATTGGAAACGTTCTGACTCAGCCCTTCAGTTTCATTTTGAAGGCTATAAGAGAACAATTTTGTGCTATGGAAAAGAGGAGAAAGCATTCAACTTTGAGAGCAAAGTTACTCTGGAGAAATTACTTCATATTGAGTATGCATCCCTTTGTCCCTCAAGTCTAAACACAGTGTTCAGCCCCCAAAATCTTTCCCTATTGTTGAGATAACCTCATTGTATCTCTTCTTAGAGATTGCCTTTGATGGAAGAGTGAAGTGGTGGAAGCCCAGTTGGAAGGAACTTGGTTTCTTGGTTTCGAACCATGCTGACACGGAATTCTATAATGTTGTCACTTATGTTGATCAATTATTAATAGAAATACCCCTTTCTCGTCCTATTGGTATCGTGCAAATATATGATTATTATCCATGCGCATGTTTGTAATGTTTATTAATGGATTATGCTATATGATGTGATAACCCCTTTATATTATCACTATATGCTTGCTCTTCTTGTTTTTTAAGAACTTCTTGCATGTATAAAGTTTTGGGTCGAAGTGCTCAACGGTAGAACATCATCGAACATTGGACCAAGGTAGGCCTCTATCTTATCTTGCACATTAGTTTATATAGCATATGATGGAATTGAGTTTATTTCTGCATTCATACCTGTCTGTTGTGGTTTACCCTTGGCCATAGAGATTTTTTCCCTCGTAACAGTACCATTTTGTCCCAATCTACCTTTGCAATTTGGTTTTCATTCTATTCGGATTGGGCATGAAAACTCTACTCAGGTTTTTTTTATCACTCAATTAGTTCAGGGTTTTCATGAAGTAATAACTCTGATTTCTTGGAGAATAGTGCTTTGGACATGCAGGGTCAGAAATTACCAAAGTCAAAATCACATGAGTAATTCCCTAAAACTGGGAATTCATTAGATGAAGGATCATTAGGAGACTCCAAGTCTGTAATAGTATGCTTCAAATATTTTTCTTGGTTGATCCTGATCATGTTGGGATTTCCTTTTAATGGTAGCCATAAGTGGGACCAAACTATGCTGAAATATCCATGCAATTTTTCAGACTAGCCCCTTCTCAACAACATCCCATAGGCCTCCAGAATGTCTACGATTATGATATCTATGACATGATGAATTTTTGGGTTCAAGGCAATCTAAATCATAACATCCTTTAATTCCCCAATAAATTTAACAGCAGTTATATCTAGTTGAATGATATGTGTGTCTCTTTTGGTAGGGGTATCATTTAGTTTCTTGCATACCGACAGAGGCATAACATTTGAGGAATCATAAGAGTCAACCAAACAATTTTTCAAGTTCTTGTTATAGATTTCAAAATTTAACAAGAAAGGTGGGACAGATGACTGAGGATTCTTATCATTCATCACTACATTCACATCAAGTTTCTGGATTTCCCCAAAGATTCCTTTACACTCACTAGAATTTGGGCTCAGGTTTAACATGAGTTTTCCATCCTCATCCAAGGATTGTAACAATAAATCTTTTTTTTGAGGAATTATACACAAGTCCATCACCGAAATGTTAGCTTTTAACTTCTTTGGGTCTTCTACCACATTATAGTCTAGCTGTGTTGTTTCGTGAGATTGGAACTTTGGGCCATATTTCAGTGGTGGAGTTTGTTGAGCTAAAGAAGCGGGATTTATGGGTCTCTTAGGAGCTTGTGCAATGACAAGTTGATTTTGAACTATGGGTGCCTTGCTCCTAGTTTGGACTGCCATAATTTCTAGGAATTCATTTTCTTATGTAAGAATGTCAAAAGATGAGGTATGATTGATATCCCACATAACCATAGTTGTTTGCTCAAGTGGTTCACTTACCTCATTTTTTGCAGTATTTGAAGTATGATCATTGGATTGTTTGGTTAGGGCATAACCATCCAAGAAACAATTTTCCAATAGGTTCATGGTGTTTACCCATTGACGAAAATCCATTTCTGAATGATGTTCTTGATGATAGTTACAGTATGAATCTAAGGCCACCTCTCCCAAGTCAATGTTCAAGTTAGCATGAGGGGTTTCTAAGGCCTTAAAAGGTAGATTATTTCTAAAGAAAGGTTTGTAATGCATAGGTTTTGATGTGCCTTCCCCTGCATTCCTCTTAATGTATATAATTTCATTGGAAAAATGATTAATAATCCTTTGTAAGCTCTCCATATCTGTATTGTCCTTTTCAATATTTTGTTCAGTTTGTTTATCGGGAGGTTGTGTCAAAAAAATTCCTCTTCTAGGTGTATGTGGTGTTTCCTTCTTTGATAAATAAATCTAACCATCTTTACATCCTCTCATTTGAAATTCAATAATGTTGGCCTCCTCAAAATTCTCGGTGAGAGTGGGTTTAGTGACCCTCTTAATGAACATGGAGATAGAGGTTGGTAAAGCATTAGCATATACCTCAATCTGCAATTCTTGGGCAGGTTTCCCATTCATTTGGAAATTTTTGAGGATAGTGGTGAATAGTTGATTAAATTATTTGACTCTCTCCTTAGGGCCCATGGTGGTGATGAAAAGTTGGGCCATCTGGGCCCCGGTAGTTGTTTCTTCGGTGAATTTATCTGGAAAGTTTTTCTAAAAGTTCATCCAATTGTTAATAGATCCAACCGAGAGTTGAAATACCATGTTGAATTCGAGTTCTCAAAGGTATAAGGGAACATTTTGCATACTATGTATTCATGTTGAGAATTCATTAATCTTATCACCAATATGAACTTCTTGATATGATCCCCAGGAAACTCGAAGTCTTGTGATCGAATTTTGGAAGAAGTTTCTTTGGGTGCCTAGAAAAATGATGCAATCACCTTGGTAAGGCTAGGGCATCCCTGGCTAACCATGGTTTATTATTTCTAGGTTGATCATTAACCTCTGGAATTTCTATTGGAAGATTGGTTGTTGTCATTGATGTCAACCCTAGTCATGGGTTTTGGAATGCAAAATTGATGAAGGTATTTGGACATGAAGGAAAATGCACATGCAGATACAACACCCATGTATGTATAGTATACATCATGTTGTTTCCGGTGGTATGTGGCACGTCACGTGGATCCTTATGGTTGAGGAGAAATGAATTTTTGAAGATGACAAAGTGAATTGAAGAAGGAAGTACATGTAGGCCCTGAAGATAATTAAAGAAAAGAATTACAAAATAAGAAAGTGTCAAGTCAGCCCTAATGTTAAAAGAAAGTGACATAAATGGTATAAATAAACATAATTATACATTCATTTGATATAATTTGAATTTCAGAGGAAATAAAAAGTAAAGAAGGTCGGATTTCAAGGGAGGATGAAGTCTTTTGGTGATGTGTTCCAAGGTATGTTATTTTCAGGTCATCTTACCATTTTTTATATAACATTTTTTCTAGAATGATTCAGATAGTGAAATCGCTATGGTATTGAGAATACATATCAAGGTACCTTTGGTAAAAATTTCATCTCTTTATTCGCTATAATTATGGAGATACACTCTATGGAAGATAGGGTTTGTGACCAGTCCTAAAGCTAGTCAATAAACAGGTGTTTCGGGTAAAATAGTCATAACTTCTTCATACATAATCCAAATGAAGCGAGACCACTTCCATTGAAAATAGTATGGACTGAAGTTTCTTTTGTGTGAGTTTTAGAATTTGATGTTAAATATTGAACGCGGGGCATGCTTTATAAGTTGGGTCTTCTGAATAGACCAAAATTGAATAAAGTCTACCATTCTTTCTATAACCTCTTTTTGGGGAGGATTCAAGGAGTAAAAATTGGAGGAGTTTTAGAGAATACATTAACTAATATTATCTAAAGGATCAGAGTACTCCAAGAATTGAAGAATTGCAAAAATTGAAGAAGTCTATGGAAGCATTATCAGGTTCTATGTGATGATTGGTTGATGGTGATGATTTAATGTAAAGGTTTATTATCTCTCATATATTCTTGAGTGGAAGGAAGGGGCAGGGATGGAGAGTTCAACTCTCTCTTGATATTGGAGGATTGTATCTTCCTCTTGGAGGTTTATCCCTCCCTCTACATTTGGAAGTTGTAGCTACCTTTGGAAGTCATTACTTCCCTTGAACAAAAACTATTGATTATTTATCATATATTGTGC
>ML793437.1:101994-118009 GCA_009831015.1 Picea engelmannii | reverse complement strand
TGATACTATCTTCATTACAAACTTTCAACATGAAAATTCATAGCCTCATCATCTCTCAAGATCTCAAGGAAACAAAAGTTTCAAGTGTTATGTTATCCAACTCCTTCATTGTATCAAAGGTTCAGCCATTGTGTATCATAAGACATTTGCTTTGATTTCAAATGAAATTTCAATTTTCATTAGATTTAATATTGATGCATTACAATTCTTGGTATCCTTACTTCTAATCCAACTTCATGATAACACATGCTTACAATATTTGGTTTGTTAACGCCTTGATTATTTCTAAGGGATATATATATTACAATATATTAGAATATTACAATGTAAAAGTAATTCCATATTACAATGTAATATGGCATTACCATATTACATTGTAATATGGCATACCATATTACAATGTAATATGGTAATACCATATTTCATGTAAAAAAAAAAACTTGAAACCTACAGTAATCGTCGCAATATCGACGGACTTTCGTCGGAATTTTTTTACCATAACCGTTTCTATAGCGGCAAATTTTCGTCGCACTATTCCATGAAGTTTCGTCGCATATACAGCAATTCCATCGTAAATATGGTTTTGAGAAACACTCGTCGATATTACCACGCAATTTTGTCGCAAGTCGCGATGAAATTTCGTCGCACATTCAGTAGTTGCGTCGCAAGTTATTGGCTTGGCACATTTCTTCGTTGGTATTGTGCCAAAATTGCATCGTAATTGCGACGATGAAGAAGGTTAACCAATATTGAAGTTGCTGACATGTGGCTAGCTAATTTTGTCGATGTTTCCATGCACACCTGGATCGTGGATATAGCAACGAAATTATTACGACGAAAAAAAAACTCGGTGTTCGTGGAAATTGCGACAGATAAGTGTGGCAATATCAACGAACAACCGTCGCAAATTTGGTCATATGTACTAGTGTGGTGATTGATATTTTGTACTTTTTCTCCCATAAGATGTTGAAATAAACATGTACAGAAATCTCAGAGATATTTCAGATAAGACTAAGGCCTGGGAATACATTCCTAGCGCATATGATGTCTAGGAGATAAGATGACTTGTATAACGCAAGGGTTTCCTTAACTTTCGGATTCTATGCTTCCTCTATCCTGGTGCTTAATTGATTTGAAATAATAGACCCCCAATTGAAGGTGCTTCCCGATATATCCATTGTATAAGCCATAGGCATCCAAGCCTCGGAGAACATAGAGAAATCCTTTTCTCCATACAAATGGCATATCAGGGCCATCGGGAAAATGTAGGGCTCTTAGAGGTTCACCGTGTTGTACCACCCTGAGGCCCAATTGACAATTGTTTTTTCCTCCCTCCACCAGGACGCTAGCAATTGGCTAGTGTTATGGAATCCATAAAATTCCACAACAAAATCCTTTTTCAATCTTACTTCGTTGTCTTTGAGTTTATAATAAGTGCTTACCTTTGTTGTAAAAAAGACGCCTATGCACTCTCCATCCTTGTTATTTAGAAAGAATTTCTCTGCATCAGCATGGTGGATAATCCACTCCACAGTCTCAACAAATGGTAGAATGGGCATATTAGCTGCTACCATATGCAATGAAGAATTCATGATATTCTAGAACACCTTATCATCCATTTTCCTCTTCTTTGGATCGATATGATGCATAAACTATGGGAAATCCTCATAATGAATTTTTTTATACAGATCCAACTAGGAAGGAAGAATTTCCTTGGAAGTTGTGTCATTTTCTATGTCTTTGAAGAATGTGGAGTAGATTCCCTAGATTATTTTGTGACATTTTGGTCATCGGCTCTGCCTTAGTGGAAAACTCTAGTTTTGTTGTTGCCGATATGGATGCTTCTCCAACTTGCTCACATCCTCCTTTTGGGGTCTTAGGTGACCTGTGGGTTATTGGTCAGCTGGACAGCATTTTTTTTTTCAAATACAACAATTCAGATCAGTATCTCCCCTACCAAAAAATTTCAAAGGAAACCATGGTAAATACCTGCGTATGGAGATTCTTCTAAGTCAAATAATCATTGGTTCCAAGTTTTGCAATAAACACAACCCAACTCAATTTCCTAGTGCCACTAGATCAATTTTTAGTTCTTGAACGAAATTCAAATAGTTATATGCAAGACATGGGATCATTCAAATGTATTCGAAGAAATAACAATTAGCCCTCACATCTTCCAGCATCAAGTTTTGGTACAAGCAATCTACGAAATATTTTTATTAATTCCATCTGTCGCATGTGTCAGCTTTTGAAGTAAACACGATGATCAAATCGATGGTGCAAAGGGACATTAGAGTTTTTTATCAAGGGTTTTATATGGTCATTGATTGGCGCACGACATTTTTAAATCGAGAGTCATTCGTTTGGCCTTTTTGAGGCTTTGAAGCAAACGCATGACCAAATAGTCAATCCAATAGAGATGACGGGGTGACGTTCTTTTCCCTACATGTGATTTGACAGGGATGTCAACATGGTGGCTTTTAATTAGCCCAGAACATAGGGATGTGTGTGGTTAGAAGGTTCATAGATGGAAGGTCTCGATGACTTTAGGGATCCCATTTAAGACCAAAATGATGGTTCAGACTGCTAGTCATTAATTCTTTGATTGAGCATCGACAGGTAGTAGGATGCGGGTTAAAAATTAGGTTTTTCTTTCTTGATCAACTAACGCCGATGTCTATAGACATTCAGTACTTTCTCATGGTTTGTGCATTTTCTTGTGTTCAACCCAGGGTATCGATTCTCAGTGTTTATCGACATTGTCAACTACCTATTGGACTTACCGGTGGATGTTTTCCTGTTGATATCGTCGACACCCAACATTGATCGGTTTCAAAAATTCCACGAATGAGCAACACCTTTTCGCAACTTGGTATCGGAATGGGTCGACGCCTAATGTTAATCGGCATCGGTGATTAGCTCTTGGAATCAACAATGGGTGTTTGTCAACTGACCTCACTGATACCCAATGTTGATCGGCGTCAAAAATTTCACAAGAAAACAGTGCCCTCGTGCAAATGGTATCCTAAACGACTGACACCCGATGTTAATCAACGTCAGAGTTCTCAATATTGTGCCACATTTTTGACACATAGATTGAGTTGACCGATCCTCGACATTGATCGGCAACAGGGTTTCAGAGTAGTAGCAATCGGGTATTGGAGAACTTTACCTTTAGTAGTGATTCTTTGAAGACTTTCTGGATTCATAGATGCAAGTAAAACCATATGACCAATGAAGAATCTCGGAAAAAATAGTAAAGATGTAACTTATGTAAAAAATCAATTGAAACAATGCAAATGGAAATAGAAAAAGTGGTACCCAAAAATTGGAAAATTTTAAGGTGTGTTGAGTGCTCAATAGGTTGGGATTTTCCCAAACTACAAATTGTGCGATAACAAGGAATGCTCATAAATTTTTACAAATTTTGAATAAAATTGAATATGCATTTGTATATAAGTGTGCAAGACTCCATTTTGGCAACTAGAGTTCCTGGAGCCACAACTCAAAGACTTCCCGTCTGACTTGTTTTAGATCCCTAGAATGGAAGTGGGAGAGTCTAAGGTATTTCGATGTAGAGAAGGAGTTATACTTCATTAGGTTGTGCAGGTTTAGGGGTATGAGATATTTTTGGTTGGAATTGTTGCAAGGGTTGTTAACTTGGGAAAGTATCTAATACTATGATGTAAAATTTTGTACATGTATATCGATATGATGATTTGCTCTGAGGATGGTGCAAATTGTAGGGGGGGGGGAATGTAACATATTTGTTTTTAATCCCTAAATTAGACATGTCTATTGTAAATATGATGTATGGTCGTGGGCCAAGCGATGTAATATTTTAACATTGTATATTGAAAATAATAAAATAAAATGTATCATCGACTGCAAACAAATAGGGGTAGAGTCATGGGGGATAAGTTTCCATAAGAGAGAGGGGGTCTAAGACAAAAATTATACATGCCTATTAATACCAAGCCACCTTTCTAAAATTATTTTTATATGAACCTTCTATTTTCCTTTTGAGTGTGTCAAAACCCTAATCATTCAATACATGTAAGAGGGTTGGTGGGAAAAGTCACCTCACATAGTCATTGAGAGCATGGGGCTGAGTATAATCAACATTGGCGAATGTGAGAGTAAACTTACATGGGTAAAAGGAAATTTGAATGGGGAGAGAAGGTAGATTTTATAGTTAGGTATTTTATCGTAGGATTTGTACTTGTTCAAATCCCAAAACAAGTATGTCAAATCTTGTGTAACTACATGAAATCCTACCACTATCACCTTAGTAAGAGATCCCCACGTTTTAGTGATGATGAGAGAATCCACCATAGGAGAGGCATCCTCGATAACCTAAAGGGATCAAAGTACCAAGTAAAGTAGCTAAGAATACCACCCCCTCTCTTGGTTACATAAGTCAATGCCTATGTATGTGAAATTGGGGACTTGGGAAATGTTTCGGGTACCTTCTTGGAACAAGAACAATTTATAGAATGTATATGATATTTCCAAGTACCAATATGAAAATAATACCTCAAAAGACAGTAGAAACTGAAAAATTATGAATGTTGGTACAAAATTGCATTGATATAGAATTATTACAACAACAAATAAACTTTTGTAACAACAGCAAGAAAGTTAGATCAGAATTGCATAAAATCACACTAAAAGTTTAGCATATATCCAATAGATTGATTCCCAATTGTTCTAAGCAATTTATGTGTGTGTTAAGTTAGTGTTATACTAATGTATGAATCAAATTGTAACAAATTATATGGTTGTAGCAATGTTTTGCAACAACAACAACAAATTTAGCAAGTAAGCACAAGTTAATGTTGGGAAAGTTAGTGAAAGTCCTTAGAGAGTAAGAATTGAGAGTTTGTTTGATTAAATTCCTTCACAAAGAGAAAGAAAGCTAGTGCCTTTTGGGCTATGGATTATTTTATAAAAGCAATAAATATGTTTGGAGAATAATGATACTAATATCTAAGAGATAGAGATTGTGTTACAAGGGAAAACCTCTCTATGGCTAGGGTAAACCACAACAGATAGGTATGACTGCAGAAATCAACTCAATTCCAACATATGCTATATAAACCAATGTGCAAGTGAGATAACAAAGAGGCCTACCTCATCCAAATGTTTGATGATGTCCACCGTTGAGAACTTCGACCCAAAGCTTTATACCTGCAACAAGTTCTCGACAAACAAGCAGAGCAAGCATATAGTGATAATATAAAATGTTAGCACATTAGATAGCATAATCCATAAATAAACATAACAAATACGTCCATGGATAATAATCATATATTTGCACGATATCAATTGGATGGGAAAGGAGTATTTCTATTAATAAATGATCAGCAAAAGTGAAAACATTACAGACTTCCGTGTCAGCACGGTTCGGAACCAAGAAACTAAGTTCCTTCCAGCTGGGCCTCCACCACTTCAATCCTCCACCAAAGGAAAGTTCATAGAAAGATGACAATGAGGTTCTCCAACAATAAGGGAAGAGCTTGGGGGCTGAACACTGTGTTCAGACTTAAAGGACAAAGGGATGCAGACTCAATATGAAGTAGTAATTTCTCCAGAGTAATTTTTTTCTCAAAGTTGAATGAGTTCTCCTCCTTTCCATAGCTCGGAATTGGCTCATTTATAGCCTTCAAATGGACCTGAAGGGCTGAGTCGGAACATTTCCAGTATATGGAAGGCCAAGGATCAGAGATCTCTTGTCATGACATGGAAACCCAACTCCATTTTTGTATTTTCTGGCACAAATCCTGATGTACACGGGTTGTAGTGGAGCAGACTGTGTATACACATGATGTATAGTAGGCAAGGTGTGTACATGTGGAAAAATATGTATTTTTAGCTCTGGATTCATCAAAAAGGGATGTTAAGTCTACATAGGGAAATGGAAAAAGTCCCTCTGTTCAATATTCCATAAGGTGAGGAAAATCTTGCTATAACAAATGCCCCCTAATGTGTGAGATCAGAGGAGTATCTGCAATGGACGAAATATATTATAAACAACCCAGAAGTGGAGTGATGGGAACCTAGATGGAAAGACTATTTTCTCATTACATTATGCATTGAATTTACATACATGGTTTCCAATAGAATATACTGCAGATCCATGTGGAAAATATACCAAACAAGTGTTTGTGTCCATGAATAGGCAAATACAAATGTGGTTATATGCCAAAAGTTGTCATAGTCACGAACAAGGCCCAGTATAACCAATCTCAAAACCAATCTGAAGATATATGTATACAATGGAGTACAATCTGATCTCCCATGATCATTGAAGTCATATAGGTAATGGTCCAATGAAAAGGAAGCAACAGCTCAGGAAAGATGCAGCCACATAACAATGTCTTCAAGTCTTCTACACAATCTGCCAAAGGTGTCAGTCTACATCATGTGAATAAAGGAGATGAGGTCGAACACAATGAGACATCATTTGATTACCGATCATTGAGGTATATCGTTAACAAACACGAGACATCCTACCAATAATGAAAGTAGGTATCAAGGCACCAAGTACATTCCTACAAGTGTGAATAAAGGAGTCGACGTCGAACACCTAAGGAATCCATTGATCAGGATAGATTGATGTATTCCCAACTGTCAATGGCGAGAGAGCCTGGCACTAATGAATGCAAGACTCAAGGTACTCATAAGACTCTAGGTCCCATATCCAGAATAAATGAGATGAAGTCGATGGAAAGAGACCCACTGAAAAGAGAGAATTAAGGAATCTCTCATCAATCAGCACAAGGAACAAAGAAGGAGCTTAATGATTTGGTGGAAAATAGACGAAGAACATGTTCACGAACCAATGACCCTGTGCATATTTCACATGTGCCAAGTGCAAGCAGCACACGAAAAGACCCTCTGAATAGCAGCCAATGATGAAAATTGTTGACAAAGGCGAGGAAACCACCAATAAGGCTAATGGCATCCAAGACACTTCATGAATCCAAAAGTGTGAATAGATGTCTTGTCGTCAAACATAAGGGAAACCACCCAGTCAACAACCAATGATGAAATGTCGATTGTTGGGTTCAAGGTTACCGACCAGTGATGAAAGTAGGGCCAGGGTGCATGATAAGACCATAGTATCATGTGACTCTGAGACAAACTGAGGGTATGGTCGACATGCAAAGTCAAGATTTATGAGGAGTGGCCGACATGGGTTGATAGACTTCCTTTGAAAAATAGCATGAGACATGTGGAAGACTCTGGTAGCATAGACTCAATGATGAAACCATGAGATGCAGGAAGCATCAATGATATTCTCTATAGGGACTGGAAGAGTAACTAGTTGGTAGAGAAGACTCTGTAACGAGCTCAGCTTCCTAAGGCCATGCTAAACCCAAAATTATGGTGACAAATGAACTCAATAACTTTGTCTCTATTCAAATGTGACACGACTACTGCCAATATGAGATAATACTCCCTTCCCTCCCATCTTTTTTTGTTTTTTCATAACAAATGAATGCCATGATATAGAGGAGGGAACGATTGTCGCAAGTAAGAAAAACTAGTTCCAGCAGTGGAACGTACCTATGCTCAATGCAAGGAAATGCATGCGGGAGATGGACACTCGGGGTGATGTTCCCTCCTGGGTATAGGGTGTCAAATTGAAAAGGATATAAACACGGCTCTGTTTGGTTGAGGATGAAAAACTGCTGAGGAAAACAGTTTATAACGCAAAGAGAGAACCAGCTAAAGGCTCAATACTGCAAGAAAGGGCATGAGATTCAATCATAACTTGATGCCAAAAAATGTCCTTTTTTATGTCTTGTATTCTACTTGGTGTAAAAAGGGGTAAACTTGTGCCAAATAGACGTCTTTTCAAATCCAATTTAACAGTGTGAAAGAGACAATTTCACTTGGCAATCGTTTTGTTTTTTGAAAATGAGTTAGAAAAGAGCTTAACTAAGACTCATGACCTCTCAAGTCCAATTTAATGAGTGTGAAAGGGACAAATCACTCGACAATATTTTTTATTTTTAAACACGAGTTGGAAAAGGGCTTAAATTAAACTCGTTTGGGAGTCCTCGGGGGATAAGGCAGGATGTTTATGAGTGAGAAATGAGGCTCGACATAAAGTCATGTATCAACTATAAGGGACTCTCGGTCTTAAGGAAAAAATCTCAGCATGGGCACCAAATGACAAAGAGGATCTAACTAGGGCACCCATGTTTAGTAAGTCTCTACCACTTGTTAACGACACTACTTATAGCAGATGGAAGGTTCTATCTCGCAACAAATGGGTTTGTACCTAGGGCTTAAATGTGACAGTCAAAGGATAATGCAAAAATCCACGATGGAGTGGATACCTATCCTGTATGCTAGGTCAAGAAAATACCTACCCGTGGTGACGAACGGTCAACATAACGTTGAAATCCGCAAGAAATTTGGGTCAAAACTACAAAACCCAACTCAATCCACCTTTGTATAGTCCATTAGGTGAAAATATGGCGCGAAACTATAGAAAGTGGGTAAAAATAGCTTATAAATAGTAACAAAATCAAAAATTACTATACCATTTTGATTTTTACCCAAATAGTGCAAATTGGACCAAAATACCTCCAAGATTCAAACGGTGATTGCGGGAGCATCAGGCAACGAAATCACGAACCGTCTGGATCAGGTAAATCTACTTCTCCTCCTCTTCAATTTTAGTGGATTAAATTTTTGAATCAGGTTCCAAATTTTTAGTTATTAAGGGTGAAAAATATGGATTTCAGTGTACATGGGTTGTCTTTGATTAGGTTGCGTATACGACGAGGTATACACCCCTGTGTAAAATACAGGGTGTGTATATCAATACCTACACACGAATGTAAGTATGGTAGACCACGTACAGGCATGAAAACAATGATGTTTTAAGGATTCTAACTCAAATTTTGATTTGTCCTTGGCAGGATGGTTCTTGAATGGAGAGAAAGAGAGCACGAGGAGGTCAATGTTGTTGTGGATCGAGATCTGGGGGCTCAAATGGATTTAAAGATATGTGGCTTGTACAAGTTTTGGGAACTCAAAGGAATGAGGGCCCAAGTGAGGTTGCTCAAGATTCTAGTGGGTTACTCAGACCCTGATAATGAAAGCTTTACCCTCGATGGACAACCATTGAGGATCGAAGTAGAGGATATCTAATTCTTGACTGGTCTATCATGCTGAGGAGAGGTTGTAAACATAAAATCATGCAGAGTAGGGAGTGGGATGAAAATAGAGGAGTACATCGATGCCCACTGTGTAGCAGGGACTCCAAAGGTGGGAAGTCAACTCCCCATCCGGGCAATAAATAACCTCATCCTAAAGATCATCGTGCTTGTATTGAATAGGATCACAGATTCGGCCTCGTTGCACTAGGCATCGAAGTTGCTCATGTTCTACATAGTACAGTGTATGAGACCCATCGTATATGACTGGTGTACCTCACTACTGACCAATATGAAAGGTCAGTTAAGAGAGTGAAAATAGGGGAGTAAGAGAAACTTTGGGTTTGCCTCTATACTATGAAGTTTATTTTTCGAGCGGGTTCTAGGTCTGGGACCTAGAGTTGAGATTCTTTCGAGAAGACCTCGCAATCCAGCCATGTCATGGTGGACCGAGGTAATGAGACGGTAGAGAGGAAGTAGGGTGTCAACACCCTACAACGAGGATTTCTTCTACTGGTGGCAGCGACAATTCATTGCTCTGGATGACTATCCCTATGCGGGGATTGAATTCAAAGGAGATCCAAACATGCCACTTCCACAAGGGACCGCCTACGGTGACATACGTAACATGTTTTTAAATATTTCATTTTTTTCTATTTTTGTATTATGGAATAAAAATATTTTTGGATGGTGATTAAGTATTAACTAGACACTTGTGTAACACAGACATGGGTTCACGACGGCTGGAAGGGTTAGCTCAGCATCGATGGAGGAACCGTGGAGATGAGGCGACAAGAGGAGAAGATGAGAGAGTCCTACAAAATGTGCAGGGAAACATGTCTTGTTTAACTCAGAGAATAACTATGGTTCAGGTAGACCTACCTGAAGCCATGCAGCGGCAGGTGGTTGGTGTACCTAGAGCATGGGTATGACTCTTTCAGTGTCTCGCAAATGCCATAGTTTTCTACCATGACACACATCCGGCGCCACAGGTGTAGATGTCGTGGGATATTGTATTATCAGTTGTATATGTGTATTGAGGGTTTTAGCCCCAATTTTGTACTGTAAACACCATATTTTTTGAAATATACAAAAATGGTTCTTCGGCTTTACTTATACTTTACAATGTGTACTTTAATGTGATGGTTTTCTTTGCTTTAGTTATGTGACAAATGCCAATCTAAAACATAATTAGCATAGGCATCGGATACATGATTAGAAATCTTAGGAATGTGATAATATATAATAAAATCAAATTGTCGTTCTAAAAGAAATACCCGTAGGAATTGTCGGAGTAAAGTAGGATCACACATGCGGTAACTGTCGTTCAACTAACATACTACTAACTGGGAATCCATGCGAACCTCTAAAGAGAGAATACCATGCGATATAGCATCATGCAAAAGTTCTATGATGGCACTATATTCGGCCACATTATTCATGGATGGCTCTAGGAATACGCCACCTAAAGATACCAGTAGACCCTCGGGTGAGTAAACCACCCAAGCGGTGGAAGCCAAGTTCCATAAATGATGACTAGCTCCATCTACGAATCCTAGGTAGACCGAAGACTTCGTTGACATCTTCCAACCAAGGGAAAACTTGCTAAGCAAGTTGAAGACAAAAAGAAAGGGAAAAGATATATATACACTAAATTACATTAGTATACAAAGAGTTATGCCCAAGCCTAGGGCTCAAGCATAATATCTTTTCAAGTAGAGCCCATTTCTAGGCTCGCCCAACATATTCCCTTCATAATCTTCCAATTCATAGGATCCTTTTTCAAGATCGCATGATATAAGGACTGTCCCACATGGGTTTAAACTTGTCTGCCCCCAACGGTTCTTTTCCTTGATCATACAAGAGGACCAAGTCACTCTCAGCATATAATCGAGGACAGACATACTTATCGTACTGGAACTTGACACATTTTTTGTTCTCCTCGATAACCGTAAAGGCATCTCAACACTGCTCGTCAAGACTCTCTAGGTGTACAAGGTGTCACTCTAGATCTAAAGTGTCAAGTAGGAGTGCAACTGCCAACTTAAGAGAAGGGATTTTGAATTCAATAGGTAGAATCAACTCCACACCATGTACTAACTGGAAAGGGAAAAATCCGGTGGCAGTCTTAACAGAGGTTCGGTATGCCCAGAGTGTAGGATATAGCATGATGTGCCAATCAGACTTACTCTAACTGACAGTTTTTTGAAAAATGGTCTTGAGAGACTTGTTGATGGCCTCTACTTGCCCATTTTCCTAGGGGTAATAGGGAGAAGAATGACCATGTCTAAACCCCATCTTAGATGTTATTTCTTCCATCATTTCATTTTGAAAGTGACTTCCATGATCAGTGACAATCTCACTCGGGATACCAAACCGGGCGATAATTTGGTAGAATACGAAGAAGGTTGTAGTCTTCCCATCGGATTTCAGGGTAGGCATGGCCTCAGCCCACTTAGTAAATTAGTCTATGGCTAGGATAATGTGTTGATGCCCCCCAGACAAAGTTGGGTTGCAATCTACGAAGTCCACCCCCCACTTGGTGAAGGGACCGATGGTAATGACTGGGTGAAGAGGGGTTGGATGCGAGCACATTTTTCAAGTGAACACCTGGAAGGGGTCAAACTTATTAACCACTTCAATACAATCTTTAAATATAGTAGGCCAGAAATAACCATCTCGCAAGATTTTTGGGGTTGTCGCAAGCCCAGATAGGTGACCACCACAAGCCCCTTTGTGGAAATCGTTTAGGACTGACTCAGCCTCTTCGTGAGTTAAACAATGACGCAAGATATTATCTATTCCTCAGTGATACAAAGTGTCACCGATGATAGTATACTTATTATCTTTGTATCTAATACATTGTCGGTCATCTCGAGAGATATGTTGAGAGAAATTCAAGGTTTGAATATAGAGAACAATGTCTCCATACCAAGGGTCAGATGATGAGACAAGGAAAATGTGTTCATCCACAAACGAATCATGGATAACATCCTCATCTAATCATGGAAAATCGGATATTAACTCTGCAAAGACTAGTGATTTCTTGGACTTTTTCGAAGTGAAGTCGAGATCAAACTCTTGTAAAATGACAATCCATTTATTATATTTCCCCCCTATGATATGCCTGGTAAGGATGTATTGAAACAGATTGACATCGGGAACCACGGTAGTCTTGCAAAGTAATATATAGTGACATAAATGTTGGACTACGTGAACGACATCCAAAGCTAGATTTTCAATGTGAGAGTAATTAAGCTCAGGATCGACTAAGTTTCGACTAATATAGTAGATGATGTTCTCATGGAGCTCATAATCCTCCTAAACTAGAACAATACCAATCATCTCCTCAAACGCAGTGATATAAAGCAAGTAATCTCTACTGTAATCAGGAGACTTCAGCAGAGAGGCCAATACCAAGGATTTCTTCAAAGCATCAAAATACTCCTGGGCTTGGTCATCCCAGATAAAAGGGGTGTCTTTCTTCAAGAGATGATGAAACGCTTAGTGATATTGGCATAATCCACTATAAAAAGACGTATAAATTTATATTTCCCCTATAAACCCTGAAGTTGTCTAATCATGTGCGATGAAGGCAATTGAAGTATTGCCTCAACCTTTAGTGTATCTACCATGATCTTGGTCTCAAAAACTAGAAATCCAAAAAGATGACCAAACTTAACCCAAAATATGCACTTGTGAGGGTTCAACCGGATTCTATAGTAACGGAATATTTCAAAAACAAGCCGAAGGTGGGTAACATGATCCACTCTCTTGCGAGAGTGAGCAGCAAGATCATCAAGGTAATCTTCGACTATGTACTTAAGATCATGAAAAGAGAAAGTCATGGCATGTTGAAAGGTTTCTCTGGCATTTTTAAGGCCGAAAGGCATTTTACGGTATGCAAAAGTACCCCAAGGAAAAATAAAGCTCGTCTTGTGTTGGTCCTCATGTTTGATTTGGATTTGGTTATACCCTGAAAATCCATCCATAAAATAAAATATCTCGCTTCCTACACACTCATCGAGAATCTGATCGATGAAAGGTGTGGGGAAGTTATCTTTAGGACAATCCTTGTTCAGGTCACGAAATACCATACATACATGGATATTTCCTTGTTTTTTATTCATCAGAATGGGGTTGGATACCCATTCAACCAAGGGAACCAGGTAGATGAAGTCGGCATTAAGTAGCTTCTCCACCTCTGCCTTAATAGCAGGGGCCTTCTGGGGTTTCACAGCTCTAAGACATTTTCAAACATGTTTAGCATCCAGATAAGTTCTAATGTTCGACAATACGAGGGTCGATCCCTAGCATATATTCATATGACCAAGAAAATACATCTCGAAATTCTTTGAAGAGTTCGATGTAGATCAAAATTTCTTCTAGCAAACGATCCTCACAAATATTTACATTCTCAATCTTTCCATGGGTATGAGAGATATTGATCGTGATGGTAGGATAAATACTCACCATGTTTCTTTCAGCATAAATGTCATGCGTATCAAGTGGAACTACGAAATGACCGACTATCTCACTCAAAGTAGATCGAAAATCATCTTGTTTGATTCTTTCAAGCTCTAGGAGAAAATAAGAGCGATGATGCATATCATCCCAAGGTCTATCGAAACCATTCATGGCTTCGAGGATGGCTTCGTTTGAAGTCAAAGTCTCATCTAGGAAATCATGTGAACAAGACAACGAAGTGGCCCATACAGGCCTAAGAATGGGATCCTCCTCGTCCGTCAGTGAGGTAACAGGATCAGGATCGACGAAAGAGTCAAGAACAGCTTGATACGCAATCTCTGTTGTTGATAGAGGCATGGCCATGCCAGCATGCAACTGACCTTCACAAAATGAATTTGGGGAAGGTAGGGTCCATGGATCACTGAAATAGGAAGTGTGGAAAGGAATGGACCTCCTTGTCGAAGCGGGCCTACTAGACATGGCGTAAACGTGGTGAATTGGTGCCGAGAAGTTGAAAGTACCCATAAGGGAAGAATATATTTTGACACTGATACTCTCAATTTTCGGCTAAGAATTGTCAATCACGGGGATCAACTATCCAACAGATACATAAGGACTAGAGTATGCAAAGGATAACTGGTCGATCATCACGATCTTCCCTTGATGAGGAAAACAAAGAATACGGAAGATGGTCGATATGACAGCGACCATAGCATAGGTCTAATTGCATCCTGGTAACAAGTTATAATCAAGAGGTGCATCAACTACCTCTACCTCCACCTCTACCGTCTTCCCACCTAACTAGACCTAAAAGGAAGGGAGAATATTGTGAGGGTGGACGGAATGACCGTCAAAAGCAGTCAACATGTTCAATGACTTGGAAAGAGTTGGAGAACCAAGAGCTTTCCAATAGACCAGGGACATCACACAAGTGGCAGCACCTTCATCAACAACTGCACGTTTGATGGTATACTTTGAGTACTCCACATGGATTTGGAAATACATATGGTAAGGCAAGCGAGGATTCACATATGTGACATCAAACTTGATAAATTTTGAGCCACTGAGTTCTATAACTCCTAAAGCAGAGAGTAAGGAATTCCTCTATGAAGGAAACATCTGAAGTACCTCCAGAGATGAAATCGCACAAGGGGTTTGGCCCAGGTCCTCAACAATAGAGTAGTTATGGGCGGCTCTAGCATTAGGATTGTGGGTAGATCACTTGAGTACTCCTTTCAGAATACGAGGCGGTGGCTCTGGTTTCTCAATCTATAAGTTCATCTCTGGAGGAGGAGGTGGAGCTTCTAGACCAAGATTAGCTTGTGAAGAGCTATAATATCGAGATCGAGTGGCTACATCAATTTTCGCATCGACCATATTGATACACAAACAGTCACCATATTGCGACGGCGGGTTTTGAATCCCACCAGCCACATTTCTGGCATTCGAAGAGCTCAAGGCTAAGTGTTGGTTATGTGGGAATGGGTTTGTCAACACAGCAGGTGGTAGATTTAATAGCCTCGCAGCTTCCGCAAGTTTGGGGCACAAATGGGTAAGGTGGTCATCGGTACAAATTTTACATGGGAACTTCACCTTGCACTTTTCTTTCTTTCCCTCTCTAGCATTATTATTCGGCTTCCCATTATTATCATTGTCCTTGGTTTTATTACCATTTTTCACACCCTTACAATTATTTCAACCTTTCTTCTTATTCCCTCCTAGTTGTTGGTTACCATTTCGGTTTGCCGATGATTGCACGGAATGTACATCTACCAACTGAGTGGGGTTGGAAGACATGGATGAAGCTAGCCCTCCAGCAGACTGGTTTAGAGACAAATTATTCAAGTGACTTGTCACCAAGTATGCGGATCTTACATTGGAGGAACCTATAATACCATCGGCATGAGGTCCAAGATTTTGTCTAGGGTCATAAGTTGACCGCAGTGCATCCATAAGAAGGTGGTATAACATCCCAGACTGAGCATATATCAAATCTAACTGTTGGGCTCTAAAGATAGCTTCTTCCTCAGTGGTGACCCCAGAAGTGGCAATGTCCTTCGAGATAGGAGGGTGCAAAGACTTAAGGAACCATTCTAGAAGAAAGGTTGGGGTATAGGAGTCTTAATCAACCTCTTCCGTCCATGCCACTCCTAGATATGGTCCAAGATATGAGTGGCGGTGTCCTGGCGTAAAGTCGACAAAAGTTCGAGGCTAGCATCATAACAAATGGGCAACTGTGTAAATTCTAACCTTGTACAATATCTACTGCAAACTGATATTCAGAAAAGAACAGAAAAGATACAATGGCAAATACAAACATTACACAGAGATTTTTCACCTGGAAACCCAAACCGGGAAAACCAGCATATATT
>ML793437.1:80028-97743 GCA_009831015.1 Picea engelmannii | reverse complement strand
TCTCATCCTCAAGTTATACAGCTTCTTTCTCAGGAATAGTTTATTTACCAGGGACTTAGACTGATACAACTTCCCCAACTTTTCCCATAAATCTTTGGCTGTAGCTTCCTCTGACACATTCAGTAATACTGAATCAGAGAGACATATTCGAATTGTGCTCTTTGCCTTCCGATCCGTCTTTTTCCAGTCATCTGTAGAAGTTCTTGTAGGTGTCGTACCTGGATCTACCGCGATCCACTGATCTCTGTCCACCAAAAGATCTTCCATCTTGAGCTTCCACAACTCAAAGCTTTTCCCATTAAAATTCTCGATCTCCATCTTCGAATTGCTTGCCATTTCTTTTCACCTGAAAAACAATACTGCATATCTACCACTGTAACAAGGCTTATCACAGTCCCGAGCCAAACCCTTGATGACAAAGGCGTCCCCCTAAAGTCAATAAATCTCTGATACCAAATGTAAATTCTAACCTTGTATAATATCTACTGCAAACTGATATTCAGAAAAGAACAGAAAAGATACAATGGCAAATACAAACATTACATAGAGATTTTTCACCTGGAAACCCAAACCGGGAAAACCAGCATATATTATATTCATACAATTGTGTTACATTTTTTACATTGTTTACAATACAATATACATATAGGAGCCAGCGGAATCCAAAACCCTAACCCAATGACCTGGATTAGTCCAAAACCCTAATTCCTTAACCGGAACTAGAAAACCATCGGCAAAAAACCATGTGCCGAAAACCACCTAATATCATGTGGTCCCGAAAATATGCTGTCCCGGAAATATGTTGGCCCGGCGAAAATATGTCGGCCCGGCGAAAATATGTCGGCCCGAAAAGAAAAAAAAAAAATCGGGGGCGCTGCCCCCGAACCCCCCTGCGCACCCGGCACGGGCGCTCAGACACTACTACTCGTGCAAATAATATAACACATACCCAAAAAACTGGAAGTGGTTAAGAAATACCATCACCAACTAATTAAAGGTCCCATATGCCCCCCTAGGTAGCTCAATATACCATTGCACAACAACTCCAATAAGAGTGTGTTGAAACAATCTTAATCTAATAGAATCGTCATTAAGGGAATTCGATGAGCACCAAAGGTGAAAGGTAGTGATGTGATCACCAGGGTCCTCTCCATTCTTACCTTAGAACTTTGGGATGTATGAAGGAATTTTAGTGGGGACAGGAGGCCATGTAGGATTATAACTCACAGGGTTGTTCATTAACTTAGAAAAACCTGGCAGATTAAGCATGGCTAGAAAAGGGAGACTGGGTTGCGACATCTAGCCCCAACCTCCCGGGAAATATTGTGTGTATGGAACTGCAGCCCATCCAAGATTCTGGTAAGAAGCATATCCCTATCCAGAATTATAAGGTCATCCTATGGGTTGATTCATAAAAGGTGGGTTGGGCATCATTTCAGCAGGAATGTTCTATTGAGGATTATAAAAATTTCCCCCAACCGGATTGGATCTGGGTTGGGGGTTGCCCAAAGTGTAATATTGACCTCCTCTGAGTGGGAATCCATAGGATATAAGTGGTTTCGTCATGCCAAAATCACTGGTCGGAATCGGCACCGAGGAGGTAGGGGTATAGGGTGGAACTTGAGCCAAATCTTGTCCTCCAAGTTGGTTGTTCCACCCAGAGATAATAGGATTAGACCCGACGTTAAAAGTAGGAATACCTCCTATATTAGGATTCGTTTGAGGGATATGAGAACCACCAAAAGAAAATGGATTATAATGAGGTGTAGTGCCCCCAAGTCCAATGCTAGCATTAGGGCTAGTAGATGGGATGGCATTCGAAAATTGTGAAGTAAATTTAGGCATACCATAGGAAAATGGACTAGAATCCATAGGGATGCACTGAACATTGTAACCCGGTGAGTGGCCAAGAGACCCAAAAGGGTTCAAGGTGAGAGATTGGGCATTAACTATAGGTCGAGCCATAGTAATTATAGGTGCCTCTGGCACTGTAACTGTGGTGGTTGTAGGAGTTGAAGGGGTGCCATTAACTATAGTGGGTATGGGAGTTGAAGGGCTCCCAGTGTCCTGAATATTAGATTCAGTACTCATCTTTGTGGAATCACAAGTATGAAAAATGGATGTGTGTGTACCACACCTAATAACTCTACACATTTTAGAAGGAAAAGACTCGAAATCTAGTGGTAACTGTAACAAATGACAGGACCAGCGGGGATGTTGGTTCAACTCCACGATGACTTATGATTCTAAAAATAAAAAATATATCCTAAGGCCAACTAGTATTCAAAGAGCATACCAAAAATTCAAACGACCAATATGCATGCAAACAAGCTAAAGTGGTTGAGTAGCCTCCCTCCCTAAAGAAGGTAGGTCTCGCCCAAGAGGGGCCTGAGACTCCTCAATAAAGATCGGAGGTAACAGAATTAGTTATAGGGGCCCTCGTGGGCTTAACAACTAGTCGATCGTACCCCCCCCCAGAGAAGTAATCCTCCATAAAGGTTGTGTGATGTCCAACCCCTATCCAACCCAAGGTACTTGTAGAATAACCCATGTAAGTAACCTATGAGATACCTAATTCAAGCAACTAATAAACCACTGTATAACCAATGCACAGGCGAGTAGTCATAAGTCTGGATCACCATATGGGAAGGGTAGAAAAGCCTAAAACCTTGAAAGCATCACCTCTCAGAGAGGTAAGGGTACTAACAATATCCCCAGATACGAATAAATCCACAGAAATATCACTGACGCTAGGCGAGTATCAGTGGGATATCCCTTCAACCAACTTCACACGACCTTGTGATTAACTCTAGGGTGAGTGGAGCCTCCTGATCTTACCAATTATACAATGGAATTCTCATCTTCCTTTCTCAGACACATATGTTGATTTAATTTCCTTGGAGAATTTTACTCACAAAATCCTATTCCAAGGCACTAAATCCTAGACTAGTTTGTGCACCCTAGAAAATAAAATCGTGACTAACCAATTTTAATTTAAAGCATAAATTTTATTGGCCCTGATTACTCAAAAAGGTATGGAAGTGAAACTCATGATTTTATGACTCTGCAAGAAAAGTAAATATGAATATAATGCAAAGTCCTAACTTTAACCTTTCAATGAATGATATGCTTATAAAAACAATGCAATTTTCAATTTCAACTCTGCAATTCTGAAGTAAAATGCAATCTTTCACTAAATTCACTAAGATAATGATAAAAATTCAAAAGACAAAAAATTCCAAGCAATGCAAAATGCCTATTTTTTTGTATTTTCAATATACTAAAAAAGAAAATGCATGGAATGATAAGCAACCTGATATATAAATTCTACTGTGTATAAATGAAATAACTCAATCAAAATACCAAGCAGCAAATCACCCAGCCCAAAGTACAAGGACAATCAAAAATTAAAAGATGAGAAAGACTCCGCCCAAAAATTCAACTCTAGATAGGCTTCCTGTCATCCCAAAGACTCTTAACAGGCACTACAGAGACCTAAGAAGGCTCGGCAATCATCAAATCCCACCCAGCAAACACCAGACCAAGAAAACAAGATAGGAAACAAGGTGTACGCGATTGTTCAGGAAAACAGAGCATATATATGCATCTTGCAGTGAAACAACTAGTGTATGTATGCGACTATCAAGGAAAAAGGCACGTATATGCTTTAAAACAAGGCCAGGCAAGGGAGAAAGGATGAAAACTCAGACCCAGAGTGAACAAAATCTGTCAAGCAATGATACGACAAGAAACAAAAAGGAAAGAGAGCAATGCAAGGAGAAAAAGTACTCCAACTCTTAGAAAGAAGATTTCGGTCTATGAAACCAGAGATTCTTTGTTCAATCCTCGGTATGGTCGCCAATTATGTTATGAGGGAAAAACTCTCTATGGCTAGGGTAAACCACAACAGACATGTATGACTGCAGAAATCAACTCAATACCAACATATGATATATAAACCAACGTGCAAATGAGATAAGAAAGAGGCTTATCTCGTCCAAACATTTGATGATGTCCACCATTGAGCACTTCGACCCAAAGCTTTATACCTGCAACAAGTTCTCACCAACAAGATGAGCAAGCATACAGTGATAATATAAAAGGTTAGCACATTAGATAGCATAATCCATCAATAAACATAACAAATATGCCCATGGATAATAATCATATATTTGGATGATATCAATTGGACGGGAAAGGAGTATTTCTATTAATAAATGATCAACAGAAGTGAAAACATTATAGACTTCTATGTCAGTACTATTCGGAACTAAGAAACTAAGTTCCTTCCAGTTGGGCCTCCACCACTTCAATCCTCCACCAAAGGAAAGATTATAGAAAGGAGACAATGAGGTTCTCCAACAATAAGGGAAGAGCTTGGGGGTTGAACACTGTGTTCAGACTTAAAGGACAAAGGGATGCAGACTCAATATGAAGTAGTAATTTCTCCAGAGTAACTTTGCTCTCAAAGTTGAATGCTTTATCCTCCTTTCCATAACTCAGAATTGGCTCATTTATAGCCTTCAAATGGAGTTAAAGGGTCGATTCGGAACGTTTCCAGTATATGGAAGGCCAAGGATCAGAGATCTCATGTCGTGACATGGAAACCTAACTCCATTTTTGTATTTTCTGGAACAAATCCTTATGTACGTGGGTTGTAGTGGAGCAGCCTGTGTATACGCATGTTGTATAGTAGGCAAGGTGTGTACATGTGGAAAAATATGTATTTTTAGCTCTAGATTCATCAAAAAGGGATGATAAGTCTGCATAGGGAAATGGAAAAAGACCCTCTGTGCAAGATTGCATAAGGTGAGGCAAATCTTGCTATAACAGATTGAAATCTAGGGAGCTAGCACATTAAGGCCCTAGACTTCAAACCTTGAAAACAATAAGTTTTTAAAGTGCAAGCACTTTTGGGCTCTAGAAACTCTTTCTTCCTTCTTAGATTCTTTGATTATGTCACAAAAAAGACTCTAGAATGAAACTCCTAAAGTGCTAGCACTTTAGGGATTTAGGAGCTCAATCTAGGTATTATTCCCTTCACCAATTTATGGATGGAATAGTATTTTGAGAGGGGGGAGTAGTTATGATCCTCTCTTAGGGTTTAAACAAGCAATATACCATCAATATGAAAAATTAAAATTTACCATAAAAATTCAATGCATAAAATAAAATTGCAGATTTTACTTACGTCACCAAGATTAACCAAGCACAAACCCTAATTTGTAAAAAAATCCACCAAAAATGAGTCAAGAAATATCCACACTTGTCCTCCAAAGCTAGCGCATGAGTAAAAGAGACCAAGAAGCTCCAAAATGGTGAAAAATTCAGTCCAAGTCCTCTTGTGTGAGAGTAAAGTGTTATGATAAAATGAAAAGGCAAGGTCTCTTATTTATATGAGACCTTGCAACAATATTTGTTCACCTTAAAAATAAAAGAGGGTTGATCTCATAATTTTCCCTTACAATCTTCAAAATTTAAATTGGTGCACAAAATAATCCCTAGAAGGGTGATGCCATCCCCTTTTAGGGTGGTGTTAGGCTCCAAAGTATGATTTCATGGGTTTTTTTGCAGAGTGTTGGGCCTCCAAAGGCCTTAAACCATACTACATGTGCCAAAATGTCATGCCAAAGTCTTCTTCCATGAAAACATCATCTCCATTAGACCCTATCCCTCCAATGGTGACATCATGGGCTAGGTGGGTGACGTCTAGGCCTCCAAAGGCTAATGTCCAAGTGGTAGAAGGTCAGAGCTCATAACCTAGCCATCTCAAGGTGCCTCTAAAGGAAACACACTCCATCCTCAAGGTGTAATGTCCATCATATCAGGTGACCTAGATGTGGGGTCTAGCATCCATCATTGGGCTCCAAATCCCTCATGGAGGTTTGAACAAAGTCATCTCCCCATGAATACATTTTAATTGGGAAAGGTCCTGCAAAGACAAATATATGCGCCATCCAAGGGTCCACAAGTCACAAGAATCATGCCAATTAATCCATATCTAATACAAGAACCACCCAAACATGTGCATAAAACCCCCCCTTTCAAATTAAACAAATGCTCAATGACCTTATAATTTATCCTAATTTTGGTATGGGAGGTGTGTCATGGTTCCCTATTGGGTAAGTCAATCCCCAAGTCAAGGGAATTTTCCTAAGAGGGACCTATCTAAATCATGTAGTGGGTGTGAGGTGGATTTTGGGGCAAGAATTCTAGGTGTGGGGTCTTTGACATACAAGGGTTCATATTGTCTCATTTATGGGTGCATTTGTAGAGGCTACGCTTTCTCTTGAGTTACCCAATATTTGCATGCCACATTTTTCCAAACCTCTTTTTACCATCTTTCCAATCCCTTCTTTCATTTATAATTTGCAAATTTGAGGGTTCCCCTTTAAGGGTTTCAAGCTTTAGCATTACTTTTGGGACCCGGGTGAGCATTGAATGAGTAGAGCTCAAGTTGGACCAACTTTTGGTTGTCCTTATTTGATATGTTCACTCTCTTTTTAACATAATTTTCTTATTCTTTTAAAACAGTTGAAATCTACCTCTGGACCATCAACCCCTTCTTCCCATGAAATGAGGTACAATCCCTTCTTGGGTCAATGAACCTGGAAACCAAAAGATAAGAAAATTGAGGGGTAGAATGATGGAAGGTGGTAAGTATGAACGAGAATGGTACAATGACCCTTCAAAGAACCTAATGGAAGTTTGCTTGTCATTGATGTCAATAGTGCACAGGACACAAGCTCAGAGAAATAGTGTTTCATCACGTAGAGATCATGCATAATGGGAGAAATAGCGTTGCATTGTGAAAAAATAGTGTAGGAAGCAAGCTCAAGAGAAATAGAGTTGCATCGCATAGAAATCCTGCAGGACGCAACCTCGGAGAAATAGTGCAGCATCGCGCAAAAATGAAGCAAGACGCAAGCACAGGAGAAATAGTGTTGCATCATTAAAGAATCACGTAGGATGCAAGCTCAGGAGGATGCAAGCACAGAAGAAATAGCATTGCATCACACAGAGATCACACAGGACACAATCTTAGGAGAAATAGTGTTGTATTGTACAGAGATTGCATTGTTGAAAAATATTCTAGATCAAATGTGATAGATGTACCATGCTTTGTCCATATAACCTATCGCACGTGACATGAAAGTAGTATTAATACCACATTTTTGAGTCCCCTATAGCGCACGACATGGAATAAGTATTAAAGCCTCATTGCGACAATTTTCTAGACACAAGAGGCACAACCCCTTTGCGACAAGTTCTGAGACACAAGAAGCACAACATCATTGCGACAAGTTTTTGAGACACGAGAGGTGCAACCCCATTACAAAAATTTTTGAGACACAAGATTCGTGGCTCATTGCGACAAGTTCTGAGGCACAAAAGGCGCATCACCATTGTGACAAGTTTTTGAGACACGAGAGGTGCATCCCCATCTTCAAAAGTTCTGAGACGCAAGAGGCAAAGCTCATTGTGACAAGTTTTGAGACGTGAAAGGTGCAGTATCATTGCAACAAGTTTTCGAGACACAAGAGGCACAGATCCATTACAACAAGTTATGAGACACAAGAAGCACATCTCATTGCGACAATTTCTGAGACATGAAATGTGCAACACCATTGCAACAAGTTTTCGAAACATGAAAGACACAACCTCATTGCGACTTAAGACACGATTGTTACCCTAAGTCAAATTCCCTAGAAATGGGTTGAAGGAAGAAGTTAGGTGCACAAGACAATCAAGCATGTAAATCAACTATAAAGATTGAATCCTGATAGTGATCCAATGATAGCCAGGTTTTGACAAAACTAGATCATTGTGTAATGATGAAAGTGACAGTATTAGTCATATTTTTTAAGAGTTTCTCAAATCGACCATTCCATATAGAAGATTGACATAAGAAAGAACTAAAATTAATTAAATTAAAGGGGATTTGCAAGTCAATTCAAGTGAATAACAACCTATTATTAATCAAGAGGCACATTGATTCATTGAAAAGACACAATGGTTCAATGATGCACATTGTTTGGTAAGATATATAAACCCAACAAAATGAAGAATGAAAGTGTGACTTAGGAGATATCTAAGTATACCTGAAGCAAAGTCACCAGAATATATGAGAGTAAAAATTACGTAGTGAGGGTGGAAGGGAGGAGCTATGAATGATTGTATTCCTTTTTAGGTAGAAGCCTGAAATAGCAAGGGGTCGGTGCCTTCCTTTCAAGTTGGTTCTTGAAGAATTCAGGGGGTTGGAGCCTCCTTTCAAGTTGGTTCTTGAAGAAGCAGGGACTTTTAGCTTCCTTGAGTAGGTTCTCAAAGAAGGAAGGGGATTTGTGTCTCCTATAGTTCGTGCTCTAAAAAGGATCGGTGTTCTTAACAATCACAACTTGTTGTAATACAAACATTGTAATTCTTATTGCTGATAAATAATTAATTATTATTTTTTATTCATTGTTAATTTATTTTTGTGGTTGAAAAAGTTTTAAAAAGAAATACTAATTGGTTAAAAGGTAATATTGATTCACTCCCCCCTCTCATTATTTCCAAAAATTAGTATCAGAGCAAGGTTCCTTCACCACAGTCTAACCACTGGAAGGTAGATCCTGAAGAATCAAATGGAACAACAACAAGGAATGTCATCTAAAATAGCACCATTGTTCAAAGGATATGACTATGCATTTTGGAGAATAAGAATGAAGATTCATCGGATGGCACTTGGATTTGATATTTGGAAATCTGTATAAGATGGCTACACTGCACCATCTTCCCCACCAAGTGTTGTTGTTGCAAAGAATATATGCAATGACAATTCAAGAGTTGTTGATGCCATTTTAAGTGGATTATCCATAAATGTATTTGTAAAAGTAATGCAATGCAAATCAGCCAAAGAATTATGGGACAAAATTCAAATTATTTATGAAGGATATGGCAAGGTAAAACAAGCCAAACTTAAAACACTAAGAGCACAGTTTTAAAATCTAAATATGAAGGAAGAAGAAAATATTTTAAAATATTTTCAGAGAGCAGACAAGATAGTCAACTCAGTCAGAGCATTGGGTGAAATAGTAGAAGACAAATATATTGTTCAGAAAGTGTTGAGAGAATTTCCTATGAGATATCATGCCAAGATCTCTACCTTAGAGGATAGATAAAACCTTGACAAACTCATTATGGATGAGCTCCATGGAATCCTCATAGCCTATGAGATGAGAACAAGGAACGAAACACCATCCGAAGAGGAAATTGTTTTCAAAGAAAGAAAAGATAAGAAGAATCGGGAGTACATGTCCAATGAATATCAATCATAGATATTTGATGAATAAGTAGCAAACTTCATGAAAAAAATTAAGAAAGGAACTGGTAAATTCAAAGGAAAACTACCTCTTATATGTTTTAACAGTGGAAGAGTTGGACATTTTCCAACAAATGTCCCTATACAAAACAAGAAGAAAGTAATGGTGGAGAAACTTACAAAGAGTACAAAAAGAAGAGAAAATTTGGAAACAAGAATAAAGTCCACAAAAAGAAGAAGATCTTCTACACCAAAGAAGAAAACAGCTCGTCTGAAGAAAGTGAAGAAGAAGAAGAAGAATCCGAGCATCTATTTATGGGTATAGAGAAACATGATAATCCTACTAAAAACACTTTTATTATGGATGAATACTTTGAAGAGGAAGGTGAAGTAGATATTGAAGAAGAATTGCTCAGTGATCTGGAAGAGCTCAGACAACATAAAAAGAAGATTAAGTCACTAAAAGGACAGTTACTAGAGTTTGAGAAAACATATAAATCAAGAGAAAGAGAAATCTCAAAAACAATAAAGGAAAATGAAAAAATCATCATTGACTTGAAGACTCAACTCCAAGAATCCAAAAGAGCAGAAGAGGTCCTAAATGAACAACTTAATGAAAAAAAACAAGACAGTGAGAAGGAAGAAGTTGAAATTGTCCTTCTGAAAAAGGAACTTGAGAAAGGAAAGAATCACTCAAGATTTGAAAATAGTTCAAAAATATTGGATGACATTATGAATAGTCAAAGGTCACCAAAGGATAAGACAAGACTTGGGTATGATAAAAAAATCAACCTATGCAACACAGAAAATAGACAAAAGACAAATCAGTTATGCAGATGCTCTTAAGAGCACCTTAAAAATTGAAAATAACAAGATGAAGAAGGCACCATTAAAGATTGTTCATAATAAACTGAAGTTTGCACCTTCCACAAAAGAGAAACAAGAAAAATGGAATATAATGGCTAGAATAACTCCTCCTAAGAGATATCAACACATCTTTCTTGGATATTTCTACTCTTGCAATAACTTTGGACATAAAGAAGTACATTGCAAGGCTTATGGAAAAACATACATTCATAGAAATAATCAAAAATATGAAAGAAACAAAAATAATCTAAATAGAAGTTGCAATTCATTCTCTCCATTACAAATGTTCAATTTTTAATGAAAGAAGTGCAACAATTATGGTCATCAAACCAATGAATGCAGGCTAACCACAAAAAAAGTTTCTTTTATCACTCAAGATAAGAAAATATGGAAAAGAAAACATATGGAAGATACAGAATGAAAAGTAGCCATGTATGTCAAGAACAAAAAGTGTCAATGGTACATTGACGGTGGATTCTCCAAACATATGAATGGAGATAAAAGTAAATTTATAAAAATAACAAAGAGGGAAAAAGGAAGTGTCACATTTGGAGATAATGTATCTGCTAAAATACTTGGAAAAGGCACAGTCACCTTGGGCAAAAAGAAAACAAAGTAGAAAATGTGTTAATAGTTGAAAATTTGAAGCCTCATCTTATAAGTGTAAGCCAAACTTGTGATCAAGGGACTCATCTTTGATTCTCATAAATGTGAAATAAGAGAAGAAGGATCAGGCAAATTAGTTGCAATTGCACCAAGAACCTCAAGAAATTTGTATATCTTAGATATTAAGGTAGAAGAAGAATGTCATATGAGTCAAGCAGATAAAATTTGGTTGTGGCACAGAAGGATGGGACACTTGAGCTTTGATAACCTTATCAAAGCTAGTAAAAAGGGAGCTATAAAAGAAATTTCAAAAGTCATCAAGCCCTCATATCCTGTTTGCAAACACTGTCAATTAGGAAAGCAGACAAGAGTCAAATTCAAGACAAATGAGCATTTTACATCAAAACCCTTGGACATTGTTCACACTAATATCTGTGGGCCCTCTAGGACTAAAATCATACCAGGGGAACACTACTTCATGTTGATCATTGATGACTACACAAGGATGACCTGGGTATATTTTCTTAAAGAAAAATCTGAGGAATTTGAAAAGTTTAAAGATTGAAGACTTATGTAGAGAATGAAACAGATCTCAAAATAAAATGTTTAAGATCAGATAATGGAGGGGAATTTACCTCTAAAGAATTAAATAAATTGTGTGAAAATCATGGAATCAAGAAAAAAATCTCAACTCCAAGAACTCCTCAATAGAATGGAGTTGTGGAGAAGAAAAACAAAACTATTCAAGAAGTTGCAAGAACTATGTAGAATGAATCCGAGCTTCCAGACAAATTTTGGAGAGATGCAATATATACAACTGTCCACATACATAACCAAGCACAACTTAGAGCTAACCATGAGAAAACCCCTTATGAATTGTCGTTTGGAAGACCAGCATCTGTGAAACACTTCAGAGTCTTTGGAAGTAAGTGTTACATCAAGAGGGATGAATATAATCTAGGGAAAGTTGACTCTAGATTAGATGAAGGTATATTTTTGGGATATTAACCTAACAAAAAGGCCTACAAATGCTATAATATAAGATTGCACGAAATACTGGAAAGTGAAAATGTGAAAATAGATGATCTAAAATTGAGAAGAATCAAATCTCAAGATGAAACAAAAATTGATGAATGGAGAAGAACTAGTGATGATGAAGAAGATGAAGAAGATATTGAAGAACTACAAGAAAATGAACCATACATTGATGAAGAAAACATTCAAAAAGAAATACCCATGCCAAAACCACAATCAAAAAGGATTCAAAAGAATCATCCAGAAAGTCAAATTATAGGAGACAAGAGTGTTGGAGTAGAAACAAGGAGGAAACTCTTATATGAAGAACAATAAATGATTTCTATAATAGATCCTAAAACTTTTGTAGAAGCCAATAAAAGTGAGGATTGAATAAAAGCAATGAATGAGGAACTTGATCAAATAGAAAAAAGTATGACTTGGGAAATGGTTCCAAGACCTAAAGATAAAAATTTGGTAGGAACCAAATGGATATTCAAAAATAAACTTAATGAAAATGAACAAATCATAAAAAAGAAAGTCAGACTAGTATGCAAGGATATGCCCAAGTGGAAGGAATTGACTTTGGAGAAACCTTTGCCCCAGTAGAAATATTAGAACCCATCATAATGTTTTTAGCATTTTCTTGTTTCAAAAACTTCAAAATCTATTAGATGGATGTCAAGCCATCATTCCTAAATGGAACCTTAGATGAGGAAGTCTACATAGAACAACCTGAAGGATTTAGGTTGAGAGAAAAACAGACTATGCATGCAAATTAAAGAAGGCTCTATATGGTCTTAAACAAGCCCCTAGAGCATGGTTCTTGAGACTTTATCAGTATCTACAACAACAAAGATATAAGAGAGGAACTATTGATAGTAATCTATATATCAAAATTAAATAACAAAATATTATTGTTGTAGTGGTATATGCGGATGATATAATCTTTGGAAGTAATTTGACTATACTAAGCAAACAGTTTGCCACAAAAATGCAGAAAGAGTTTGAGATGTCTATGCTAGGTGAACGAACTTCCTTCTTAGGTTTACAAGTTACTCAAAGATAAAAAGGAATATTCGTATGACAAAGTAAATATGTCAAATAAATGCTCAAGAAATTCCAAATGGAAGATTGAAAACCAATGAGCACTCCTATGGTCACAGGATGCAGACTGAGCTTAGATGATGATTCACCAAAAGTAGACCAAACTATTTATAGATATATGATTGGAAGTTTTCTCTATGCAATAGAAACAAGACCTAACATAATGTAGGTTGTAGGACTAGTGGGCAGGTTTCAATCCACACCTAAAGAAACTCACCTAAAAGTAGTAAAAAGGATATTCAGATATATACAAGCTACATTAGACTTTGGATTATGGTATCCAAAAACAAAAGATTTTACTTTGAAAGCATATACTGATGCAAATTGGTTAGGTAGTATAGATGATAGGAAAAGCACTAATGGGGAGTATTCTTCCTAGGAAAGTGTCTAGTGGCATGGCTAATTAAGAAACAAACATCTATATCCCTATCCATAGTAGAAGAAGAATACATTTTTGCTGCATCTTATTGCACACAAGTAATTTGGATGAAACAAACCCTAGAAGACTTACAAGTGAAATATGATCATCCAATCACTATCAACTGTGATAACACCAGTGCTATAAGAATCTCTAAGAATCATGTAATGCACTCTAAAACCAAACATATCCCAATCAAATACCATTTCCTCAGAGATCAGGTTACTCAAAAATTGGTGAAAGTAGAGTATGTAGACACAAAAGAACAAATTGCAGACATTTTTACAAAACCCTTACCCATAAGCACATTTGAAAATTTAGACAAAAATTAGGAGTAATATCCATCCCTAAATGAACTATAAAAGATTCATCATAAAAGGAAGCACAAAGACAGGGGGAGCATCACCTCAGGGGGAGCATAATCTGAAGGGGAGAAACGGAATATCCCTTCTGTCATTGTTGTCAAAGGGGGAGGACAAGCAACAAAATTCAAGCTATAAAACTCAAAAAGAGGGATAATATAGAGAAACTAAATTTTACTATGTTGTCATCAATGCCAAAGGGGGAGATTGTTGAAAGTCTGGTTCTCGTTGATGTCAATAGTGCACATGACACAATCTCAGATAAATAGTGGTGCATCGCGCAGAGATCATGCAAAATGAGAAAAATAGCGCTGCATTGCACAAAAATCAAGCAAGACGCAAGCTCGGGAGAAATAGAATTGCATCGTGCGGAAATCATGTAGGATGCAACCTTAGAGAAATAGTGTTGCATCACACAGAAATCGTGCAGGATGCAAGCATAGGAGAAATAGTGTTGCACCGCACAAATATCATGCAGGACGCAAGCTCGGGAGGAAACAAGCATAGAATAAATAGTGTTTCATTGTGCAAAGATCATGCAGGACGCAAGCTCAAGGGAAATAGCATTGTATCACGCAGATATCGCATCATTTAAAATATTTTAGATCAATCGTGATAGATGTACCACGCTTTGTCCATCTAACCTACCTCACGCGACATGAAAGTAGTAGTAAGACCACATTGTTGAGTCCCTTATCATGCACGACATGGAAGAAGTATTAAAGCCTCGTTGCGACAAGTTTCTAAACATGAGAGGCATAGCCTCTTTGTGACAAGTTATGAGACACAAGAGGCACAACATCATTGTGACAAGTTTTCAAGACATGAGAGGCCCAGCCCCATTACAACATGTTCTGAGATGCAAGAACCATCGCTCATTGCAACAAGTTCTAAGACATGAAAGGTGCAACACCATTGCGACAAGTTTTTGAGGCACAAGAGGTGCAACCCCATCACGACAAGTTTCGAGACGCAAGAGGAGTAGCTCATTGCGAGAAGTTCTGAGACAATAAAGGCATAACACCATTGCAACAAGTTTTCTAGGCACGAGAGGCTCGGCTCCATTACAACAAGTATTGAGACACAAGAGGCACAACTCATTGCGACAAGTTCTGAGACACGAAATGAGCAGCACCATTGCAACAAGTTTTTGAAACACGAAAGACACAGCCCCATTGTGACTGAAGCCAAAATTGTTTCCCTATGTCAAATCCCCTGAAAATGGGTTGAAGGAAGTGGCCAGGTGCATAATACATTCAAGCATGGAAATCAACTATCAATACTAAATCATGATTTTGATCCAATGATAAACGAGTTTCGACAAAACTAGAGCATTGTGTAATGATGAAAGTGACAGTCTTCGTCATAGTTTTTAAGATTTTCTCAGATCAACCATTCCATAAGGAAGATTGACATAAGAAATAACTAAACTTAATTAAATTAAAGGGGATTTGCAATTCAATTCAAGTTAATAATATCCTATTATTAATCAAGAGATACATTGATTCATTCAAAAGACACAATGGTTCAATGATGCATACCATTTTGTAAGATATATAAACCCATCAGAATGAAGAATGAAAGTGTGACTCAAGAGATATATGAGTATACATGAAGAAGAGTCACCAGAATATATGAGAGTAAAATTTGCGCAGTGAGGATGGAAAGGAGGAGCTAGGAAGGATTGTAGTCTTTTTCAGGTAGAAGCCTAAACAACAAAGGGTTGGTTCCTTCCTTTCAAGTTGGTAATTGAATAATTCAGGGGGTTGGAGCCTCCTTTAAAGTTGGTGCTTGAAGAAGCATGGAGTTGAAGCTTCCTTGAGTAGGTGCTCAGAGAAGGAAGGGGATTTGTGTCTCCTAGAGTTGGTCCTCTAAAAATGATTGGTGTCCTTCACAATCACAGCTTGTTTTAATATAGACATTGTAATTCGTATTGCTGATAAATAATTAATTTTTTGTATTCATTGTTAATTTATTGATGTGGTTGAAAAAGTTTTAAAAATAACTACTAATTGGTTAAAAGGTAATACTGATTCACCCCCCCCTTGAGTATTTCTAATAGAACCACCCAGTAGAAACCCTTTTCTTGAGGGTGACCTACTTTCTAGGAGACCATGTCACTCACCAAGGTGAAACTAGGAAAATGGTATAAATTCCATGCAAACGTTCTATAATCAAGAAAGGATTCTTTGCAACTACGCAAATGCTTCAAATATTCAAATGACGCTTACCATGACATCATACTTGTTACCTCATGGAGAAAGACCTGTTGTCTTCTTGGACCAATCCAATGTGGTAAATGTTGCTCTGTTGTAGGTGATGAACGATGAGGCGCTCATGAAAGGAGGGGCTCTCCAAGACCTATTGGACAATATGGCTCTCGGCAATCCACGTCTGCTACATGTGGGCATCGAGACACAATCTCCTTAGTTACCCCTATCTTGGGGAGGTAACAAGGTAGAAGAGATGAAATGTGTGTGGAGTGCTAGAGGTGTTGGACACACCTACCACACTTAGAGGGGGGATGAATGAGTGTGGGGATCTTTTTCCCAAAACTTCCCTCTTACACAAAACTCATTAGTTAGCATTCAAAATTTACTCATTACCCATTGTTTTCATTTCTAACCAGTTAAATGTCAACACATGTCATCAACATATATCAGCAATATATCATCAACAAGTCATCACCACAAGGAACAAAAATAACACAAGATGTATGTACAATTTTCTTTTTATTACGAACTACAATCCTTGGGGTTTTTCAGCAACAATTGAATAGAGTACAATTCTACAAGAGAGACAGATCTAAAATGCAAGACTCAGCTTACACCCTCAGCACCAACTAAGATGAGGCAACAATCCTCAATAGATATCAATCTGTACCATAAACAAGTGCATCAACCATGCACCAACCTGTGCCAAACAACCTGTAATCAACCTATACCATAAACAAGTGCATCCAACCATGTACCAAGTATATCCCAATCATGTGTCAACTACTCATCAACAATGACTCATCAATATGTACCAACATCATCAACTATACACCTCACGTATGTGCCAACTCATCAACTGCTTGTCTCAACCATGACTAGTTTTGGATTAGTCAACAACCCTAACTTGAAATAATCATAACTTTGTACCTGTAATGAATAAATATCTGAAACTGATACATAATGTTTTTCAGTGCGTTTTCGGCAATTCCTCTAGGTGTCACTACTTGGAACCTTTCATAAAAGGAATTATAGAAAAAATGGCATACCTTACTGAATTCTGGCTTATTCTAGAGAGCGACCTTGTATAGCATGCCCCGCACAGAATATTTGTTGAATCGATCTGAAACTTAGAAAGCATCATGAAAAGAATTTATCCTCCCTTGAATTTCGGCCCTCTTTTCTTCACCTTCCCTCTGAAATTTGGCTTAGATATCCTTTGGTTACCTCATTCACCTATAGATCTTCAATGTGATCAAGTGTTCCACACCAAAAATGCTCAAGAAGCTCTCACAAGAAGCTCTCCATCAATACTCCAAAAGATATTCTCAGAAGAAGCTCTCCATTGATCCACAAAAAGGATGATCTACAAGATACCATTGCTATATTATTTATACTTTCATCCCCTAGGTCACTTAACCCATTTTTAGGTCACTTAACCCATTTCTAGGTCACTTAACCTATTTTCCTTATCTTAGGGTTAACCACTTTCCATAAATAGAAATTTCTCCAATACTTTATCATTTAAATATTCATTATTGATTTTGTCACCTTACTTTATCATTTCTTGATTTTGTCACTTCTCTTTATTATTTAAATAATCCACCTTGACTTTGTCACTTTACTTTATCATTTAAATAATGATTTCTTCTTTTAGCTCACTTTGACTTCTTTGACCTTGGGTAATATTCCTTCTTGATTTTGTCACCTTGCTTTATCATTTCTTGATTTTGTCACTTCTCTTTATTATTTAAATAATCCACCTTGACTTTGTCACTTTAATTTATCATTTAAATAATGATTTCTTCTTTTAGGTCACTTTGACTT